>JACXGM010000718.1:0-65900 GCA_016801145.1 Umbra pygmaea | reverse complement strand
CACACACGCGCACACACACACACACACACACGCGCGCACACACATGCATGCACCCTCGTCTCTCTCACGCGCCATTCAGACCAATTGCGGGCGGCAATGCATCACATATGCTTAAACTTTTATGTAGCCACGCAACAATAATTTCAACATGCATTCACTGTATATACCTGGACGTGATGGAGAAACAAATATTGTATTGCAGTCTTTGCGAGACCGTGTTTGTATGTCACATCTGCCAAATGCAACAAATGCTTCTCCAGATCTACTCGTACTTTTTGGGGAAGACATTATAATCAGCTACCAAAGTAATTAAGCATAGAACATCTTCAATTAACAAAAAATACAATACTACAAAACATGCTAATATACTTCAACTAGCCTAAGTAAAAAACAAAATGCTGTTCTTTTTCTATTTAACAAAATGCATATTTGCAATAAAACATTCCCCTTTTCAAAGCTACACTATGTGTAGGTGTCACCAACGCATGCAATTTAAAGCATGGTACAATTTTTCGAACGGATGCTTCTCCTAAAATGCACCGCAATGCAAGTGATGCAAGCCAAATGCAGCGTTCTATTGAAAATTAATATATGTATTTCTGCCGTACCAAACTGCAATGAAGCAACTGGTCTGACTGGGCACTCACTCACTCGTGTGGGTAATTTGCAATAGGTGCAATCCGTTTTTGTAATGTTGTATTTAAGAAGACAAAACTAATGCTAAATGGCCTTTACTATTTAAGTTTGTAATCATAGTTTTACATGTTATACATGTTTTACAGTAAGTTGACTTAACTGTATTTTTATATAATTGTTGGCACTGGCACTTATAAACTAGCCTGGAAAAATCCAGACCCAAATCCGGAGGATATAAGGGTCTGGCATCGAGTAATGAAAATGACCCAACTCGAGGGGCGGCACCAGGCATGCATTTAAAAATTTCACTAAACGCAATTGGATAACACTACAACCTATCACCAGTGGTTTTTCGCTAAGCTTCTATGGCGGAGCTAACTGGTAGATAAAACTCTTGCCGTAAAAATGTCCTTTTAAAAAAACAGAAAGCCAATTCTAACTCGTTCATTGTAGTGGCCAAAGCCGTTTTAAACAACTTGTTTTCATCCATAGCGATCTTACAATGTTTACTAATGACTTTAATGTCGCAGCGCTGTCGTCATCTGTTTAACACGCCTCTGGCACGCCTATATCCGATACACCGATGTGATTGGTGCTGCTTGGCTACAAGGGCATAGTTAATGAGCAGAATTACTCTGTGCCAGAGTAACTTGCTGAGCAAATTCAAATTGTGCTCTTGCGAGAACGCTGGATTTCCAGGGTACTTATAAACACAAAATGGGTAAAGATTGCAATAAATAGGCTTAGTTTTGTAGCCAAATGTTGGAGTTCGAATAAATACCTTTTTTTTTAATAAAAGCCCTAGACACAACTAACTGAAAATATCCTAAACACGGGATGTTGCTTAGGTGTTAAGCATTTGCTTGACAGTTAAGGACTACTGTAAATCCGTGATCGGATCGGAATATTCTCCCCTGGCTTCTACAATGACCGATCCAGTGATTTTTAATAAGTAATGGTACATGGGTACGTTACCTGGTGCTATTCGCGTGTTCACACTTGAACCCGAATACATGAAACATTAAATAAATAGCTATCAACTGTTTTTTAATTCTTCTTCAAATAAATTTGATTAATATAATCAACATAGTAATAATTGTTGGCACACTTCCAACACGAAATGGAGAGCTACAGCTACGGTGGTAAGTGGTGGTGATAAATCATCATGGGAACCCCCCGCTTCATCAACAGACAACTCTAGACTAATTGTCAGTCTTGTCTGTTATTATTATTTATCTCAGACATGTACAGAATGCGATTAAGATAACATCTTAATTCCAGTCAACTTCAGTGTGTTTGTTCTTTTGCAACTTTATAAATGCCCTGGTTCAACTAGAGCAAAAATGTACAAGCTTTTCTTTACTACATAGTCCCAGGTCATTTGATCCAAGGTTAATAGTATATAATAGAGGTTGACCAATTTATCGGTACGCAGATTAATCAGCCGATTTTTGGGCATTTTTTACATAATCGGCATCGGCCATTATCAAGCCGATTAATAGGCAGGCGCATCTGCGGGCAGCCTGGTCACCAGGCCCTGGTATTGTTGTTGTTGTTGTGAAACACGTGTTTGATGCACGCTGCTCCTAGAGTCAATTACCAGCAGAGTGAGCAGACTTCATCCAGTGACTGAGGAAGTATCTGTTCCTCTGAGAAAACGGTAAGGATTAAATTCTTATAAGTCCTATTTAATGAAAAACGTATGACATGTGACTGCCAACTTCGAGAAATAACATGAATAGGCAACATGACATTTGGCTACTTTGGATATTGATAGCCCTCATGTCACAATAATTAAGCTAGAATTTTGCAATTGCTGACAGTGGATTTGAGACTTTAATTATTTGTTCTGTTAGTGTGTCTATATTTGAGAGGGTTGTAAACTCAATGCAGAGAAAGAAGTTGTAGTTAAAAGAGACCACCGCACCATAGGCTAGTGAAGGACTGGCTTTGCTTTGCTAGCGTCTTTGCTAGGGTTGGTAACAGTCTGGTTGGTACAGAGTAGACCCGCTGCTAATATGGCACCTGTGCCTTAACTACCCGTATCTACCGGACCAAATAGCAACGCGGATTTCTGTGCCTCGATCATTTTGGCGCCACTGATATGCCTGCGTTGCTCTCTGATGCTCCGATAACGAATGTTAGAATAACAGAAACATCGCAGCATGTGAGGCTAGTTAACATTACATTCGTCAGCAGCTAACGTTAACCTTGGTTTGCAGCTAGTCACATATAATCACTTGTTAGCTTCACATGGTTAATATTAGTCTAGAATAGTGGGTAGAAGTTCACTGCTTTCATTCCGACAGAACCCATTTTTTTATCAGCCAAAACATTGATCCATTCTGTTTTCCTTGAGGCTTTCAGAAAAAAAACTGCTGCACAAGGGTTAACTAGCTATATTGCATTGCATATGATGAATAAGGGGGATTTATAATTAATCATCAGATCAGTCAACAGTAGTTTAAAATCGGGTACTGGCGCCAAACGAGTGCTGGTTTAATTAATATGTCCATTCAACAATGCACAGTCATTGCGCACAAATAACTTGTCAAAATATGATGCCTATTCAAAACGATACACAAAAGGCAGGTTTTTTTACTTAACAGGCTGTATGGTGGCACACTTTTAAGTTAGCAAGTTCATCAATACTTGTGCCAAGTTACCTGACAGCTTAGGATGGAGGGGGTGATTAGATTCAGCTAAATTGAATCCAGAGTAGGAAGACCATGGGAAACACATGTCTAAATATTACCAAAACAATGGAGATGTCTTGAAAGACAAAGAAAGGTGTAAGAGTGGCAGCCAATTTTCACTTGTGAGGGAGTTCATGTGCGCTCAGGCAATCAGCACAATGTCCACGCTCTCAGACTTACAGACTTTGAAGTGCATTCTCGATGAGGCTGTGAGGGTTCAGGGCTCAGGGTGTAGGGGGGACATTGGGGTTTACATGTACAGGAGATACAGATGTAGGCTATTTTCATGTAATAATACAAAAACAAGGCTTTATTTAAATTAAAGAAATTCATTCTACTGTATAATAGTGTTCCAAATTATTATGCAAATTATATTTTACACTGATTTTCCTAAATAGTAGATGGAAATGACAGTCAGTATAATTTTCAAATCACCAACCTTTAGGGTATAAGTCGAATTTCATTGAACAAACCACCCAATGAAAACAGTATTTTTTTCAAAAATAAAAAACTCAAAATGCACTGTTTTAAATTATTGTACACAACAGAGTTTCAAAACATTTTATAGGTTGCAAAGTACTGAAAATGGTCATATGTTGAATTTGTAGCATTAGGAGTTCATATTTACTGAAAAGCTATTTCAATCAAACACATCTTATCAGGGCAAGTTACATGTTAACATAGGACCCCTTTTTTGATATCACCTTTACAATTCTTGCATTCATTGAACTTGTGAGTTTATGGAGAGTTTCTGCTTGAATTTTTTTGCAGGATGTCAGAATAGCCTCCCAGAGCTTCTGTTGAAATGTGAAATGCCTCCCACCCTAATAGATATTTTGCTTGAGGATCATCCAAAGGTTCTCAATAGGGTTGAGGTCAGGGGAGGTTGGGGGCCACACCATGAGTTTCTCTCCTATTCTGCCCATAGAAGCTAATGAGGTATACACAGAGGTATTCTTTGCCACATGAGATGGTGCATTGTCATGCATGAAGATGATTTTGCTACAGAAGGCACGGTTCTTCTTCTTGTACCATGGAAGAAAGTGGTCAGTCAGAAACTTTATATACTTTGCCAAGGTCATTTTTCACATCTTCAGGGACCCTAAAGGGGCCTACCAGCTCCCTCCCCATGATTTCTGCCCAAAACATGACTCCGCCACCTCCTTGCTGACATCGCAGCCTTATTGGGACATGGTGGCCATCGACCAACCATCCACTACTCCATCCATCTGGACTATCAAGGGTTGCACGGCACTCATCAGAAAACAAGACTGTTTGAAATTTCATGTATTTCTGGGCCCACTGCAACTGTTTTTAATTGTGAGCATTGGTTAGGGGTGGCTGAATAGCAGGTTTTTATGGAGGATCCTACACCTTGAGGTTCACGGGACTCCAGAGGCACCAGCAGCTTCAAATACGTTTTTGCTATATATGTATATACGCACAGCCTCGGTTCTGGAACTGTACTCTTGGATAGGGGTTGGACTCTCTTCTTCTGTAGAGTTGCCCAGGGTAAGAGGTACCTTGCAGGTGTGGGGATACCAACAAACCCACGGCTGAGCACCGCTGCATTGGAGTTTACCCCGGGGGACAAGAGGGTTGGCTCCTTACGCTTAAGGGAGGTGGGGGGGAGTGGATGCTTGACTCTCATTTGTGCATATGCACCATACAGCAGCTCGGTGTATTCAGCCTTCTTGGAGACCCTGAATGGAGTCCTGCATGGGGCTCCAGTAGGGGAATCCATTGTTCTGCTGGGAGACTTCAATGCCCACGTGGGCAACAATGGAGCCACCTGGAGAGGCGTGATTGGGAGGAATGGCCTCTATGATCTAAACCTGAGTGGTTGTTTGTTGTTGGACTTCTGTGCTAGTCATGGATTGTCTATAATTAACACCATGTTCAAACATAAGAATGCTCATGGTACCAGAGCATCCTAGGCTTTTGTGATCATATGGTCTGATCTAAGGCCATATGTTTTGGACACTCGGGTGAAGAGAGGGGCAGAGTTGTCAACTGATCACCATCTGGTGGTGAGTTGGATCAGAGGGTGGGGAAAGACTCTGGACAGATCTGGTAAGCCCATACCGGTAGTGCAGGTGAACTGGGAACATCTGCAGTAGGCCTCTGTCCAAGAGATCTTCAACTCAGAGTTTTTCTGGCATCCCTGTGGAGGTTGGGGGCATTGAACCTGAGTGGTCAATGTTCAAAGGTTCCATTGCTGAAACTGCAGTGGTAGGCTGTAGTCTCAAGGTCTTAGGTCACTCAATGGGCGGTAACCCTCAAACAATTTGGTGGACACTGGTGGTCAGGGAAGCTGTCTGACTGAAGGAGTCCTTCAGGGATGTTATGCACTGTTGATGGCATCATAAATGGTGTCATCATTAGCCATGTCATTAACGGATAGCGTTGTCCCCTTCACAGCCACCCATCTAAGGGGGGTTTCCTCTCAAAGATGGCAGAGTTTGCCATAAATGAGTCATGGCTTGAGCCAGAGTAATTTGCAAAGGCATGGGTGATTTTACTATTAGCTTCGCAAATGACTTGTATGTTGATTGAATGGGTTCCCTTGCGGTTGATGTATATCAGTGCGAATAATTAATTCGGAATAATTTGGGTAAATGTGTACACTAGATGTATGCTTTTTCACATCTTAGGACACCACAATGACTTCTCTCATCTGCTAATATTTTTCCTTCTAATTATATATTGCAATAATGGGAACTGCTGCATTTGTGTAGATGAGAGGAGCAAAGTGAATGCGCGTTGTGCACACGCTACATTATGGCCAAGCATGCGCCCTTAAATTAGCATCTGAATAACACGCCACTGACTTTTAACCGGGTTTTTCCTGGTCTGTGGAGGAATTGTTTTTGGGAACTGCAAGAGCACCAGGGAACGTTTGCGCCGGAACACGCCTCTTCTTTTCGCTGAACCGCCCAACGAACGGTTCATTCCCTAATATACCGACGTGCGTCTGTGGAGGGAAAAGTACCCTATGTGTCGGGTGCACAATAGGAATGATACATGCGTTGGTGTAAAAAGTAAATTGTGCTGGGTGTAAGATAGGGCCCTATGACTTTAAAAACAGATGCATCTGGATTTGAATAGGATGTACTACATACAAAGTGTAGTAAGTCTAGTTGCTCATGGTTATACAGCCACAGTGTAACATTGAAACACAGTGTTTCTCCTTAAAAAGTCTGACATCCTAGATCCATCACTCAATAACAGGGATGCGTCTGATTGTTCACAAGTTTTTTTCTACAGCAGTAGAATGACCAAAAACACAAGAACAGGTTCATAAAGGACTATCTTCAGTGAAAAGAAGAACAAGAAGTTCTGCAAAAGATGGAGTGGCCTCCATAGAGCCCTGATCTTAAAATCATAGAGGCTCTCTGGGATTATGTGGACACGGGTGTAGGACTGGGGAAAAAGGGGAACTAACTATATTTTGCCCTAAACTGTGCAGGGGCCCTCAAATGCCGGAATTATTAGGGTTAGGGGACAGCCTATGTAAAGGACCAAAATTGCTTGCTACGCCCTTGCCTGGACAGACAGCAGCGAGTAAGACAGCCCCCAAAAATATGTATTTATATATTTTTTGGTATTGTGTATTTTAAACAGCCTTTTACGCAAATCTTTAGTGTGCCAATGATTTCACGGAAGTCACGGTATATCTATTGTATCAACTGCAATGACATTGAGAATGTTGTATCCATTTAGTTACATCAGCATTCACAGAAAGATCTGAATGATCAAAGTGATGTGAAAGGGCAAAAAATGTACTCTAATAATGTAATTTGGGTCTGTCATGAGATTGAGAGCGTTTTTAAGTGCAACTTTAGTAACGATGGCTTTGGGAAACAGCTTAGAGATAAAACAAAGCTCTTATGAAGGTTCTAACGATGAACTTAAGCCTTTAGATGCTTTTGGGAACCCGGCTCAGTTTGTCTAATAGCCCAAGCTAACATGTACTGATTATGCACCCTGTAGTTAGATAAGCCTACTTAATTTGGACTCATGCTGTTGTTGTTGTGCTGGTGGAGTCATTTACACAAATAAATGCAAGCAGGATTAGTTATGCAAGATGTATTATTTTTCTTTTACTTATGTGTTTCATGCCAGGTGAGTGTGCTGGTGCGAACAGGGCTTCTGACACGATTGGCACTACTGGCCCTCGGTGGTACTTCACTACTGTACGTCCGCTGGAGGATCATGGGAACTGGGCCTCCGGCCTTCACCGAAGTAGACAATCCAGCATCCTTTGCAGAAAATATATTCCTTCGAGTGAGTACTTGTTTAAAAGTAGCATATTTTTGTACAGTATTAAGGATAGATCCATTTTTTCATGGCAGTTTGTTACCGGATCCTCCCTTGTATAAGGAAATTATGTTTAAAGTAGAGGTAGGAACCTGTTAAAGTCCCATGGCTACCACGATGTAAGAGTGTGACATTAAGTAATGTATGTTTGCGTGTACTATGTGGTGACTGTGAGTGTGAATTCTTGCATCACACTTGTTACCATATCTGCTAAACTGCTTGTGCAGTATCATGTTTATTACTCTACAATGAGTGTACTTAAGAGCTGTACTAATTAGTTTTGACATAGTTGATTTCATCAATTAGTTTTCAGCTCTGTGATTTGGATGTTTTTGCACATGCCTAATATTAATCCTTTGGTTGATTGTGCTTTTAGTCTAAAATCAACTGCCTCCCCCCATTTCCTCCCTCGACCCTCTCTCCTTCAACATCCTTCTTCTTCCCTCGTTCCTTCTCTGCCCCCCCATTCTGTTCTTTCTGATTGGCAGATAGTCAACTATAATTACTACTACTCACTGAACGCCTGGTTGTTGCTCTGTCCCTGGTGGCTGTGTTTTGATTGGTCGATGGGCTGCGTTCCCCTCATTAAATCTACATTTGATTGGAGGACATTGTGGCCTCTGTTGCTGTGGTGCATCCTGATCGGCTTGATAAGCCAAGCCGTATGCTCACAGGACAGCCAGAGGAGGAGGTAGGACTGAGTCCAGCCAACACACACACACACACACACACACACACACACACACACACACACACACACACACACACACACACACACACACACACACACACACACACACACACACACACACACACACACACACACACACACACACACTCACTCACTCACTCACTCACTCACTCACACATTTGCAAGGTAAAAGCAAGTGTTGTTGTTATTATCAGTTTTCGTTTTCTTCAGTTCTGTCTAGGGCTGCACAATTAATCCAATTTTAATAACGATTACGATTTTGGCTTCCCACACTAAAATTTGCGCGATCGAATAGAAAGACCAAAGACCCCGACGCTCTAGACCGTCAAGCACAATTATTTTGCGAAGTGTACATACTAAATCTTAGTACTGTTGGAAAGAGGAAGATCTGAAGAAAAAATTGAGTGGTCGATCTTCCCTGTGGGTTAAACAGAGCGGGAGCTATGGCGCCTCAAAATCAGTCATGTTTTTTAGACTGTCGTTTTTTTTACTAAAAACAGACAGGAAGTAGGAAGTGGAAATTACAAAATAACAACTCTGCAATGATGTCGGACATCATCCTGCACAAACACCACAAACATTTTCTGGAAGTGAAAAATTGCTGGGATTTCAAAAACGTATAGAAATATAGTGAGAAATGGTTGCAGCATTTTGATGTTGATTTGTTTGTATGGCCCCAAAACATTGCACACTGGTCCAGGCGCCCTGGGGGCTTGACATTATGCATTATTCATTATGCTTTACATGCTTTTAAAGATATAAAACAACAAAACATACATACGTTTTTCCATTTTTATTTTTCATGTTTATTTATTCTTTAAGGAGATGCACTGAATTTTGGTGAATAAGAGAAACCATTTTATTTTGATGCAAATATTGGTACATTAGCATGAATGTAGCACAATATGGATGTGAAAGCAGTTATAATTAGCCTATGTGAAAAAAAAAAACATTACTTTTGGTTAAAATCAACAAATAATTGTGATAGTTAATCATGATCTCAATATTGATCAAAATAATTGTGATTATAATTTTGCCCATAATCGTGCAGCCCTAATTCTGTCTCTTTCAATTTAATTTTTTTGAATTTATTGAATGCTCCAGTCTCATCACAATAAACTTCTAATGGGTTCCGGATTGTTGTAAATAGGGTTGGGTATCGTATGGGTCTGAACCGATACTGATACCTTTTGCGATAAATCAAAACCATACCTAAAGCGATATTTGCTTTTATTAAATAGCAAACATAAATGCTTTAAATTGACTTGGTTTTTATGGCATAGCAGATTTGTTATAGATATAGTCATCCAGGTACACAGATGCATACTGCGACTTTTTATTCATACTGTGACAATCCTATTTATTGTTTGCAACACACATCCCTGGTCAATCATTCTGTGACTGGTATTTATTGTTTGCGAAACACATCAATGGTCATTAAATATCTCTCTGTTACAGAATTCAGATTAAAGATTTATTAAAGTAAATATACATTTTTATGAAATGGGAAAGTAGAAAAGAACACGTACAAACAATAACTGAAATACAACATACTTTAAACTTGTTTTTCCCAGCCTTGTTTGTTTCATCTGATGTCAAGTAAGATGCGTGTTTTAGTGATTGACATCACACGCATGTGGAGACACGGCCACACTGGCCTTAACATGGCAGAGGGTTGTTTCATTCAGCGTCAGATACCGAAAAAGGGAACCGGAATGAAACGTCCATTTCGATACCAGTAGTATCGGTTGACTTGGAACCGGTACCATTACAGCAACCAGTTCTCGATACCTAACCTTAGTTGTAAGCCTACCTCATAGACATTTGTGCTATTCCATTTTTTATTTCCTTTGTCACTACTCTTCCATCCCAAAATGCATGTATGTCATCATGTGTGAGGTCTTTCAGTTAGCTCATGCAGACCCTGGAGCTGCCTCAGGTACTTACAAGCACATGGCGTCAACAGACATGTCGGGCCGACAAAGCCTCCCCTCTCCCCTTTTATCCTTCAGACAGAAAACAAATATATGATGGATGCAATGCCATGGTCATGAAGAGGGGTTGGAGTCTAATTCATTGTTGCTTGTACTCAAGTGAATTAATATTCACTTTCAGTCATTTTAGTCTTACTTTATATTGAGTGTTTATTTTGTTGTAAGTAATACACAAGTTGTACCATTTGAAACCAGGCCAGACACACACACATTTCTCCCTTTATCTTGTAAACTGAAGCATTATTCAAATGATAACAGATGAGTAGAACCTGATCAGACAGCTCAAATGTGTCAGTTAAAAACATTGCCTGGGATTTTCCTGCAATGAATAGTTAGTTTTATGTTGAGTTTACATTCAAAGTTTTAGCACACAGGATATTAGAGAGGCTATATCATTTGGCTTCATGTGTTGGTGACCTTTCACTCAATGACATTATTGAACTTACTTCGCTCTATATGCTTCTCTTAATTGAGTACACACATCTACCCTGGACACATTGCTGGACCAAAGGCTGTTTGTACCGTGAATCCATGGCCACAGATATTTCTTGAGGAGACATTAACTGTCAGATGTGATATTCAGGGAAAAGGTCACCATGACTGGGATTATTATTGGTATATGAATCATCGTCAAGTGTTACCACTTCATAACCAAGTGCACTCCGAAAATGTGGCTTAAAATAAAGTAATTTGACATGTAGTTGTGTAGGAGTGAGAAGGAGCACTGGACTGACGTCTGCTCTCAGTAATGGAGTACAGCTGACTGTAATGGAGAAACCTAAGGCAGCTCTGAATGTGTTTCCTTCCTGGTGGCTGAATGCTGGAGACTCAGTAACTTTGAGCTGTGGAGTGGAACCCTTGTCCACAGGCTGGAGGTTTTCCTAGTTCGAAAAGTAAAGGCAACATTACCTTGCAAAGCTACCGGATGGCAATCTTGGGGCTGGAGGCGCCTACTTTCTCAGCCCTATTGGTTGGAATCACATAGATTCATCTAAATGTGCAGCTGAAAGAATAAATTCTGTCTACAAAACAGAGTCTGGGTTGAAAACGTGACTCATCCAGCATTTCTGATAGACCTCAGCACTTTCAATTGGAGTCGGCTTCGTTGAGCTGTGAGGTTCAGTGCAACTCTACTAGATGAAGACTGAGAACATACACAAACAGTAAAGGTATGTCAGACTTTCTTCCTCAAATGGGATACTTAACTGGAACCGCCCATGATTCTGAAGTGTACTGGTGTGAGTCTGGCTCAGGAGAGCACAGCAATGCTGTCAACATCACAGTAACATATGGCAGTTTGATCCTGGAGATCCCAGCCAGTCCTGTGACTGACGGAGCCTCTGTGAAGCTGCACTGTAAAAATCAGCTAATACCCTTGAATTTCAAAGCAGATTTCTATAAAGATGGGTTACTCATCAGTAATGACCCTGAAGAAGAGATAACCATCCATGCAATTTCAAAATTAGATGAACGGCGTAATAAGTGTAAGCATCCCACAAATGGAGAATTACCAGAGAGCTGACAATGAAAGGTCCAGCTCCAATGCCCAGTCTGTCTGTTAATGTGACAAATTTAGAGGTGGCGGGACTGTGCTGTCATCTTTTTCATCCGCCTATTGGTCTTCCTGTTCTGCTTTAAGTTTAAAAGTGTTTCTGTTCCTGCAAACTGCGACCAAATCACAGTCAGAATCATTTTCCAATGTGGTCTTAAGTCACAACACACGGTAACGTGATTTATGCTGAGATCGATCATCAAACAAGTCCAGCAGAGAGAAACCAGTTCAATCTGATATATTGTACTCTGTAGTAAGGAAGGATCATGAATAAACAGGTTGAAGAACGCCTAGTCTTCAGTACCCAGACACAGTCCCCAGGAGAGATAAGAAAGGACAAATGGCACAAATACACAAACATTTTAACCTTTTCAAGTTGTAACTGATTGGACCCAAAATTGGTTTCAGAACTGTATTAAAGTTACAGTCCACAATTTTCGTAATTGCAAAACTATTTCTCCTGCCCCCCATTTTAGTCCAGATGTGTATTATATTGTTTATATTATATGCACAATCTATGTAGAATCATCATCTTACCATAACTAGCTTGAAACCTGATGTTTCAAGGCTATTGCATGCTTTGAGGTGGAGCTGGAACCTTCTAGATGCCTCTCAAATAGGGCTGGGACAGTTACCACATTACCGCGGTCCTCGTGACGCCTACCGCGGGTCTGAGGTCATTATCGTCATCACCGTAAAAAAAACTTTGGCCTGCATGTGTGCACGTTGTTGAAATCAAAAGATGGAGCAAAAATTGGGGCTACACATTTTACTAAAGCAGAAAATACAGGCGCTCTTTGCATTCGCACTGGCCAAGTGGCCATAGAAACTGGTAGAAGAGGTAAGGGAGTGACAGAAGACACATAGCGTGTGTTTCATTGTTCATTTCACTGTTGAATGAGTATGGGTAAAACTGGATGTATGATTGGAGATAAGTGTGTATATCATCTTATGTATGCGGATGATCTGGTTGTTTTCCGATCAAGTAGTGCTGGGTTCCAACAGCTGCTTACTGTTTGTTCAGATTACGGGGCTAAAAACGGCATCCAATACAATTTAAAAAGGAGTGTTGTGTTGATATTTCCTTATAACAGAGTTTGAATGGCGGCGTTTAAAGACTAAGCTAGAGTACTTAACAGAAAAACAGAGAAGACGAAAGAGTCCAGTGTAATATGACGGAAGTAGAAGAGCAGAACACAACAGTCATTTCCCTCTTCCTTCAAAAGTAGCAAAAAATATTTGACCATTTGCGCTACAAGCATTTCTTTGGAAAATGTGTTCAGTGCTGCAGGTAACGTCGTTACGTCTTTCAGGGCCTCCCTTAAACCTGACAAATGCTGTTTTTTCTAGCAAAAAATATGAAGGCTGGGATGTAAAACCATAGCCTAATCTATATTTCATTTTGCATTTATTTATTTATAAACGTGTTCCTTCTATGTTCAATTGCCTTAGCCTCATTTAAAGCGTCAAACGGGCCAAGGTAAAGCAAAAAGGTGCAAGATGACACAAAGTTACACATGAATTACACAAGGGAACTAAAAAATGCAATCAAATTACAAGGTGTGTATCTTTGGCGTAAACAATGTAAGTATATGTACAATTAGTAGGGGTCGACTGAAGAAGGAGTGTTTCCGGGATATGTTATCCCGGAGGACTCCAGAAGCAGTTGCAGGGTACCGTAGGGCCAGAAGGGCTGCAGCCTCTGCCGTGAAAGAGGCAAAGCAGCGGGTGTGGGAGAAGTTCGGAGAAGACATGGAGAAGGACTTTCGGTCAGCACCAAAGTGCTTCTGGAAAACCGTCCGCCACCTCAGAAGGGGGAGGCGGGGAACCATCCAAGCTGTATACAGTAAGGATGGGACTTTGTTGACCTCAACGGAGGAGATAATAGGGTGGTGGAAGGAGCACTTTGAGGAACTCCTGAATCCGACCAATACGCACTCTATATTAGAGGCAGAGCTAGAGGATGACGGGGGATTGTCGTCAATTTCCCTGGTGGAAGTCACTGAGGTAGTCAAACAACTCCAAAGTGGCAAAGCCCCAGGGATTGATGAGATCTGTCCAGAAATGCTGAAAGCTCTGGGTGTGGAGGGGCTGTCTTGGTTGACACGCCTCTTCAACATTGGAAGTTTGGGACAGTGCCAATGGAGTGGCAGACCGGGGTGGTGGTTCCCCTGTTTAAAAAGGCCAATTACAGGAGTATCACACTTCTCAGCCTCCCTGGTAAAGTCTACTCTAAGGTGCTGGAAAGGAGTGTTCGACCAATAGTCTAACCTCAGGTTGAAGAGGAACAATGTGGATTCCGTCCTGGTCGTGGAACAACGGATCAGATCTTTACTCTCGCAAGGATACTAAAGGGGGCCTGGTAGTATGCCCATCCTGTCTACATATGTTTTGTGGATCTGGAGAAGGCTTATGACCGGGTCCCCCAGGGGATGCTGTGGGAGGTGCTGCGGGAGTATGGGATGAGGGGGTCCCTTCTTAGGGCCATCCAATCTCTGTATGACCAAAGCGAGAGCTGTGTCCGGGTTCTCGGCAGTAAGTCAAACTCGTCTCCGGTGAGGGTTGGTCTCTGCCAGGGCTGCGCTTTGTCACCAATCCTGTTTGTAGTATTTATGGACAGGATATCGAGGCGTAGTCGGGGTGGGGATGGGTTGCAGTTCGGTGGGCTAAGGATCTCATCGCTGCTTTTTGCGGATGATGTGGTCCTAATGGCATCATCGGCCTGTGACCTTCAACACTCACTGGATCGGTTCGCAGCCGAGTGTGAAGCGGCTGGGATGAGGATCAGCACCTCTAAATCTGAGGCCATGGTTCTCAGCAGGAAACCGATGGAGTGCCTACTCCACGTAGGGAAGGAGTCCTTACCCCAAGTGAAGGAGTTCAAATACCTTGGGGTCTTGTTCGCGAGTGAGGGGACAATGGAGCGGGAGATTGGTCGGAGAATCGGCGCAGCGGGGGCGGTATTACATTCAATATATCACACCGTTGTGACGAAAAGAGAGCTGAGCCAGAAGGCAAAGCTCTCGATCTACCGGGCAGTTTTTGTTCCTACCCTCACCCATGGTCATGAAGGCTGGGTCATGACCGAAAGAACGAGATCCAGGGTACAAGTGGCCGAAATGGGTTTCCTCAGGAGGGTGGCGGGCGTCTCCCTTAGGGTGAGAAGCTCAGTCATTCGTGAGGATCTCAGAGTAGAGCCGCTGCTCCTTTGCGTCGAAAGGAGCCAGTTGAGGTGGTTTGGGCATCTGGTAAGGATGCCCCCTGGGCGCCTCCCTAGGGAGGTGTTCCAGGCACGTCCAGTTGGGAGGAGGACTCGGGGAAGACCTAGGACTAGGTGGCGGGATTATATCTCTAACCTGTCCTGGGAACAGAGAATACAGAGAATACACGGTATAAAAATAATTAAACTCACGTGCAAATTACTTAATGTAATGCGGAACTACCGTTAGATACGTTAGAGTTGTTTATGGACACCTAATCTGTAGCCCCGCCTTAGCTCTGAAGCTAAGTAGCAGAGCTCCACATATGTATGCAGATTTTTGTCAGATTGACGGTCTGGTGAGTGAGTCAGCACTAAGGACAAGTATTGGTGGCGACCCACAAGAGTTAGGACCCACCGACCTCTAAGATTGCAAGTTTGGGAAAACTTTGGTTTCCCAGTCAGAATTACAGTCATAGATTGTATATATCGGTTACATTAGTACAGGCGATAGGTGGATAAGATGAGGACTGTGTATCAGCGTTGTTCAGCAGCTGTTGGGTATGTAAGTGGAAATACATCTATCATGCTAACGGATATCAGATGCAATCACCCAGATGTGCTAGCTCAGGGGAGAAACTGTTTGACACTAGATGGTACAGCTTGAGACATGCACCATATAAAATAGCATTCTGCATTATTGTTTAGCTTTTCCCTCCATTGTACCGAACTCGTACCGAACGTTGATGTCTGAACCGAGGTATAAACCAAACCGTGATTTCTGTGTACCGTTCCACCCCTAACTATTAGTGCAATAGAAGTCTCAATTTGAGAGGTAGATCAATTGGTATGTAAAGTGGCAAGTCAAATACAATAATGTAAATTAACACTTGAGCATAACTGTACAAATTAATAACAAATAAGTTAATGTGCAGATTGGTGCGTGCAAAGGCAGCATGGGGCAAATGTGTGTAAAGGTCAAGAATGAGGCGCTGATAACCCACACCACAATACATATGGTCAAGGCTGTTCATAGATTTACAAACATTCTCATGCAAATATTCATAATGATAAATCCCACACCTTGCATGGAAAGGATTGCATACATGGTTTACACACAGATTGGTACATATGCACGCTTGATAAATGACCAAATATCAAATATTCTTCAGAAAGCTTGTCAGGTCTTTAATATCATGTGCTTGGTTCGGTTTGCCATCTACCGTCTAGCTCCTACCTTGTGAAAACATGACACAAGACAGTCCTGACTTTGTTCCCTTTTTTTCATGTTGGTGGAAATCTGGATCTGGAGATCAACTAATGAATGACAGTTTGAACTTGGAGGGCACAGGGCATCAGTTAGGGTAACTATATGGTTGACAGTGGGACTACATGTTTTCATCATCATTTTACTGGTTCTCCTGTTCTGTGCAAGTTCAAAGATGCTTCACTTCACTGTAACACACCAGGATGGGATTATGGGATTCTGATGCATTCTAAACAGACTGAAGCTGGGGATGTTATTTAACCAGCGAATCGAGCTACTGTAGTCCCATCTAACAGTCTACAGAAAGACTTACTGAGTGAGGTGACCTATGCACTAATTGACCTAAAAATAAATTACCAACTGACCAGTCTTGCTGACACCAGACAAGACATTAACCAGCCATAAAAATCTAAAATACCAGAAAAAACGTCACCATTTCATTTCAACTCCATGGCTTTGGAGAATAAAATCTTTAATTAAGGGCAATTTGCATATTTACACAAACTCCTTACCCATTACGTTCACTGTAGCCTTGTCCACACATTCCATTAAGAGGTGAGGATTGGTAAGAATACAGAATATGGTGCTTCTTAATCCGAAATGACTGTAGAAATTGTTTTTGCAGTGTTAACATGACCCAGAAAAGCATAAAGGAAGTTGTGGTTGGGCTACTTTATAGAACTGTGGGCTTAATTCTTGCCACTTCGCTGAAGTTCATGAAGAAACACACTTTCTTCTATATGCCATTCTCACTGAGCAGGGCAAATGTTTCTTCCTTGAACTGGAATTGTTTTGTCTTGAATTACATTTCTGAATGTTGGACAATCAGTGACTGCGCTGTGTGATGAAACCCAGGTTCACAGGCCCTCCTCGTTAAGTGCCCAAATGTAATTGGACAATTGGCTGCTTAGCTGTTCCATGGACAGGTGTGTGAGTCCCTCATTAGTTTATTTAAAAGTATGCAGATAGAAGGCCTAGACTGTTGCTGTTAACACTAGAACCGCCAAAGGCCGACGCCATCGGGCGTTTGAGTTTGTAATTAACATTTATCTGTGATATTGAAAGCTACACCCTCCTCCTTCCTTGACTTTTCCTAAATATGTTTATTTTACATTATTCTGTTGTCCAATTTCAAAAATCTAAAACAGAAAGCTTTTTATAAATGATTTCCATGTTTTTTTTTTACCCCTAATTACTACTAAAACCGCCAAAATCTGACGCCGCCTAACGTTGGTACCCAGCCAATTATCTGGTACCCAGGCGCATAGCACCCAAGGCGCTAAGCACCGCTCACTGAATGAATGCTTTCAATGGCTCAATGGCCAATAACCACAGACAAAAGATCTTTAGCCCTGGCTGAGAATTAACTAAATAATGTTTATCATGTCGTAAAATACTTTTAACTTAGTCTTTGCAATATAATGTAATAACTAAAGTCCTAAAGACCTGTCACTGCCAGTGAAGCAAGCTGTCATTAGGATGAAGTCAACTTTTTGTGTCATCCAGACAGAGGAATTCAGTGGAGGCTGGTGAACCTTAATTGGGGAGGATCAGCTAATATCAATGTCCGGACTGGAGTAAAAATAAAGTTAAAAAACATTAAACCCAGTGTAAAATTCCATTTCATTTACTTAGGTCTTTATTTAAGGTTCACCAGTATCTAATGGATTATTTTTTTCCTAGTGAAGAAAAAACCTTCAGAGTAGTTGGCCAGATCAAGAAAGCCCTCCAAAAGTTTGGTGTTACTGTGTCAACAATCAAGAGAAGATTAAATACAGAGGGTTTAGCACAGGATGTAATCATTGTGAAAACTCAAAATCAGGAAAAACAGATTTAAGTTTGCCAAAAAAAATTCTGGAACATTCTATGGATGGATGAGAACCAATTCAACTTGTACCAGAATTATGTGAAGAGAAGAGTATGGGGAAGAAACATTTGTGAAGCATTTTGGAGGGATAGTTATGGCATGGGCATGTATGCCCAGGATCTGGCAATGGTTTCTAGACCTCACACAATCATTGACTGCAGAGTATTTTCAACCAAGTTTAAAATTCACAATTTAATTCATGGTCATGTTTGTTTGCTCAATTACTTTTGAGCCTCTAAAATTTGGGGGGCTAAATGGTTCATACAGTCATTTTGCCACAACCCTTAAATTAAAGATGAAAGTCTACACTTACAGCACATGTTGATTGTGTCCTTTTAAATCTATTGTGGTTGTGTACAGAGCCAAAAGGATGACAATTGTGTCACTGTCCAAATATCTTTGGACCTGACTGTATACTAAAGTGTCTGTATATACTGTAGATTATGCTGTGGTCAAATTTGCTGTGCTATGGCATAGTCTGAAAGAGATATTAATATTGTAAGGAGCAGCCCCAAGACAGTTATGGTATGTTGAGTGAAACAATGATACAGGCTTGAATTAATTCTTTATAAAGGTTTTTTTTTACTTTTTTTTACTTCTCGAAGTCATCCAAGTACATGTTTTGCTATTGTTTTGATTGAGAGACTCCTAGCGGCCAAAAAATACATATTGTACGTTTAAAGCCAGTTTACTTTCTGATAAAGAATGTAATGATGGGTTCTGTACCTGTCTCATGTAATAAAATGAATGGCACTATATATGATATACAGCATCAAGAGTTTTTAACACAGAAGCAGAGGAATGCATACAGTATAGATGGTGTCTCCATAATGATATGCTATTGTTTAGTGTCAAACAAGAGTTGTTTCTATAAAAGAAACTCACTTTAAGTCTTTGTTTTTAACCAACTCATCAAAATAAAAAAGACAGTCTATCATCAACCCAGATGCCTAAATATTTATAAGCATGAACACGGTCAATAAGGGCACCATTCAATGTACGAATACAGTCAGCACATTGACCACAGGCCTAGATCTGCTGATGCCCCCTATCCTCTTGTGGGTGGCCTTTGTGGTGGCAGATGAGAGAGTTAGAACACACAGGTCAAATGTGCTATTCAAACATTGCTGGGGCTTTTGTCAGACATAGTTCTACAGTTATATCTGACCTAAATAAGTATCTGCACGCACAAATTAGGAAGATGCTATATAAGGCACACTGGACTCAAGACTTGCCCACTCTTTCTAGAGCAGAATGGATTACACTTGGTTCTATATACTACTCTCAATGAGTGCACACATCTATGCTGCACAATATCATAGACACAAGGCTGTACTCACCGTAAGACCATGGCCGCAGATATTTGATGGAGAAACTGTGACTCTCAGATGTGATATTAAAAGGGATAAATACTATGATTGGGAGTACTTTTGGTATAAGAATAATCATCCAGTGCCAACTTTTGTCCTCAAAGTAATCCAAATACAGGCCTGGAAAAACCACCGTTTTACATATTCTTGTGTTGGATTGAGGAGAAGCACTGGACAGAGGTCTGCTCTCAGTAATGGAGTACGGCTGACTGTACTGGAGAAACCCAAGGCAGTTCTGAATGTGTTTCCTTCCTGGTGGCTGAATGCTGGAGACTCAGTAACTTTGAGCTGTGGAGTGGAACCCTCGTCCACAGGCTGGAGGTTTTCCTGGTACCAAAAGGAAGGACAAAATGACTCTGCACAGCTGCTGAATGGCGAACTTGGAGCAGAAGGGGCTTACACTCTCAGCCCTATTGGCTGGAATCACATGGGGGAATATAGATGTGCAGCTAAAAGAGGAAACCCTGTCTATAAAACAGAGTTGAGCAAGTCTCAGTTTCTCTGGGTAGATAATCGGTCTCATCCAGCATCTCTGATCGTCACTCCCAACAGATCCCAGCACTTTAAAAGCAACTTGATCTCCCTGAGCTGTGATTTTCAGGGCTACTCCATTGTATGGAGCCTGAGGAGATACACAAAGTCAGAAGGTATGTCAGACGTTCTTTCTGCCATGGGTTCCTTGAATGGATCTGCACAAGATACTGGTGTATATTGGTGTGAGTCTGGATCAGGAGAGCACAGTAATGCTGTCAACATCACAGTAACAAAGGGCAATTTGATCCTGGAGAGCCCAGCTCTTCCTGTGACCGAGGGAGGCTCTGTAACAATGCGCTGTAAATATCAGAGAACATCTAATTTAACTGCAGCTTTCTATAAAGATCAATCACTTATCCATAATGAATCTAAGGGAGAGATGACCATCCATGCTGTTTCAAAATCAGATGAAGGTCTTTATATGTGTAAGCATAGCATAGCTGGAGAATCACCAGAGAGCTGGGTGACAGTGAGAGGTCCAGCTCCAACGCAGAGGCTGTCTGTTAATGTGACTGTTTTGCTGGTGTTGGGATTATGTGTTATTATTTTTCTCATCCTTCCGTTGGTCTTCATGCTCTGCTGCAAGTCTAAAGGTGTTTCTGCCCCTGGATCACACCAGGAATGTGTCACCAGTCGGAACCAGATGTCGGTGCAGTCTGAAGAGGCAGCAGCTAATGAGTTGATATACGCTGAGATTGTACATGTATCCAAACTCAGGATACAGAAACAGGATCTGTTTGATACAATATATTCTACAGTGAAGACTGGCAGTGACAAGGGAACCGCTTGATGAAAGGACGAAATGTCACAAACATGCTACAGACTTTTTAAACTGAATTGTTTTGTATTTTTGGAGTGATGTATTTTTTGTAAATGTATCAATACATTTTTATTCAGTCAGAAAAGGACCAATGGATTATTTGTTCTTTAACTTCAAGACTGTTTGGATGATGGTGGCATTATTTATCATAATTTTTTATTTATTCAGTTTTTTTAACACCAATTTTCTCCCTAATATTGTGATATTAAATTCATGACTACCGCTTTGCTTCATGGCAGCAACTCCCAGGACCTGGAACAGTCAGTATCAAGTCATGTAGTTATTCTCAGGATGCTTTTTTAACCAGGAATTCTAGACTAGCATCCTACATGACTTGTGGTTTCACAGTGTGTTTGTCCACACTATCAATGAGGGTTGAAGAGTGATAGAGCAAGCCTGGCCAAGGCAATAATAACTAAATCATGTGCATACAATTTTCATACTGTCCCCCTGTGGGATTCGAACGCACAATGCTCCTGTAATGTAAACAGTGCTATTTTAGGTAAGAAGTGGTCCATAAACTATGGGAAAATAACATTGTATAATATAGTAACTGTTGAGTTACTTGTATGAAAACTTGGGAGATGTAGTTTTGATGGACTTTATAAATCTCATATCCACACTGGCATATGGTTGCTTTTTTAGTGACAGTTGATGATACTATAAAAAAATGACTTCATTCATTAGAATACTGCCAACTTGTCATTGGACTACAAATGCTTTTCACGTAAACGGTATTACAGTTTTTCTCAATTGGTTACACACATTTTTTGAAAGCATGCCTCATACTCTCAGAACTCTACACACAAATCAAAAAACACACACACAATGGGCAAAACCACTCAATTCTCCTGCAAAATGAAACTTTACATTCAAAACAATGTTATCTCTTCTCAAAATGGTATTTTGTTTTCAAATGACACACACAAACCATCATATGATTAGACATTTATAAGAACCAGTTGAACACTGATGTGCTCAATGTAAAACACTATGATGAATTGAAAACACTTCTACTACATTCATCATTATGACTTTTTATTGTTCAGTGTTACACTTACTACAGACAGTACATACATAAGTGTGTTGTCAAATATTTGAGAATATTGTTTCTATACTCAGAACACACAAATACACGGTAACAAATATATTAAATTTTTTCCACAAAAAACAATGTACTAGCATCCTACATGACTTGTACATCCCAACCAACACAAACTTGCACATAAAGTAGTCTACATGCAAAATAACAGAAAAAAAATACTGTATACAGTTACAGTAAAAACAAAAGCAATGTACACAGTGTACATCCCAACCAACATAGTACTGCAATTTTTTAATGAGAGTAGATTTCTTACCTATTTTCATTTTGGAAAGTCTGGATGATGGATGCTATGGTGTACCTGCTCAAATTTGGCTGTACTCTTTGCCCAGCCTCCTCATTGTTAGACCATGGTCAACCAAAGTGTCTCGGATCTCATCAGAGATTACGGTCCTTGGCCTTCCTCGTCCTCGTCCTCTTACTCTCACTCCTCTGACTCTGCCTCTGTTTCCAATGTTGGCATCCATTGCTCCAAAACAGAAGAGCTCGCCTGTTCCCCTTTTATGCTAAAGCTCTGATTGTTCATTTTAAAACTGTGTGACAGATGTTTGTCCATGTGATGAGTCAGTGTGCATATTTGAATGGTAGTGTGTTCCTTGTTATAACAAGAGATTCTCTTCATGAAAATTGTGCCAAATGCAGAGAATTGTGTGTAGTGTTTTGAAAAAGGTGTGTTTTAGAACAGCAATTTGAGTGTAAAGCAGGAATTGTGCTTGTAGTTTAGCAGAATTGGTTCAAGGGGTTGGTGCATGAGTTAAATGTTGTGGTCATTGTGTCCCAAGTACATGTGTGTAAACAATTGAGAAAAACTGTAATTGTTGTTCTGACGTTTGACTCCATCTCAGGACTTTGACCCTGGGCCTGGTCTTGCTGGTGGTACCCTTTCTGCCAGCCTGCAATCTCTTCTTCAGGGTGGGCTTTGTCGTAGCAGAGAGGGTCCTTTACCTCTCCTCCGCCGGATACTGTATGCTACTAGCCTATTCTGTGGGTCATTGCTGCTGCCGTTGGAGCAAATACAAGGTATAGAACAATCAGAATCACCGGTTATCACTAAGTTGTACTCAGATCTCAGTTGAACACAATGTATGGTGAGCATGTAAAATCTGATGAGCATGATATGAGTGGTTTGCACATTATATATACTGTAGATTTGGAGGTCCATTAGGGGGCACTCCTTCTGGTCTAAAGATCATCCTCAATGCCCCAGGGCAGTGAAGGGAACATCTGCCCTGTGTAGGGTGTCGTCTTATGTACGTTAAACGGGTGTCCTGAATCCTTATTGTCTGTGGCCACTAAAAATCCCATTGCACTTGTCATAGAGTAGGAGTGTCAACCCCTGTGTTATGGTTAAATTCCCAACCAGGCTTCATATCAATCATGGCCACCGAAATATCCCCCTCATTTTTAATTGGTCTATATAACTAGTAGCTGATGTGTGGTGAACATTCGGGCGCAGTATGCTTGCAGTGCATCACCCAAGTGGGTGCTACACATTGGTGGTGGATGAGGTTGGCTTTCCCCCTCACCATGTAAAGAACTTTGGGTTCCATGAAAAGCGATATATAAGTTGAATTAATTATTAGTTTTATTTACAGTCTAGTTATAGTTCAGTAAAGACACCTTTTGAGAACTTTGGCTTTGAAATTATACAATAACTATGGGTCAAAGTGCTGACTGGCAGCTTTATGTTGAATATATTATATTATGACAGTAAGTGAGTGTTAATTTATATACATTATACAAACAATTATATGTGTCAGTTTGGGAGTGGATTGAACACGTATCATATTTCCTGTTTGGGCCTATGGATGATATGGCTGATAGCTAAGTAGGAGCTGAGAATCCTAATAAAGATAATTTAATAATTATATTTGATCAGACACATGATAGAGAGGGAGGATGGGTCTTTGGGACTGTACAGAGGGTTTATTGCAATGTCTCCATTTTATTGTCCACTCTGATTGAGTGCTTCTCAACCTGGTGCATTCTAGAAGCTGCTCCGCACCTCACTGGCTAGCCTGCTGTGTGTCTATATGGCTCGCTGTTACCTGCGCAGTCACCAATGGCGATCCGAGCAGAGTCTCTTCACCAGTGCCCTGTCCGTTTGTCCCCTCAATGCCAAGGTGAGTCTGGCTGTTGGAATTCGTCTGCGCGGCTAGCTAGCTGATGTCTGTCTGTAAGGCTAATCTGTCGGTTGGACTTTCTTTGTTCAACTTCCTTTTGGGAAATGTCTGGAAAATGGAATGAGAAATGCATGTTTTTTATTTGTCTCTAATGTTGCTGACTCTTCTTCAGGTGCATTATAATGTGGGCAAAAACCTTGCAGACAGAGGGAACACTAATGCTGCCATAGTCTACTACAGAGAGGCAGTCAGGTATGAACATTACATTTTCACACTTAACTTGAGGGAATAGCTAGTTCTATGTTCTAGGTCTCAGGTAGATAACAATACATTATCCATACTTGCATACAGTACCATTCATACCCAATAAACTGTTTAATGCAGGTGTACAATCTGCTAGAGCAGGGACCACAAACCAAAAAACTATCTATATACACAAAAGAGAAGCAGGGTGGCCCAGTGGTCAGGGAATCTGATTGGTTTATGTAGGGACCCTGGTTCAAATCCTGACTGCCAAAATAAAACCTCTATCATCCTGCTCTTTGAGCAAGACAGTCAGTCCCAATTGCTCCCAGGTCATTACTATAAGAAGAATTGGTTAATTAAGAAGAATTTATGACAAAAATTGGTAAAAAAATGGCACGTTTGCCTACAGATGTTCCTCGTCCAATCTTGTCATTAAAGTGTGAAACTTTCCGCGGTTTGCCACTGGGGGAGTTTTATTTAAAACACCAGGTAGCTTTGGTGTGCACACAGCCATTTCTCATTTGACTTGCTTAACATAGCATATATCTGTATCATTAAAGTGTTTTAGATATTATTGTATTCAAATAGACATCACATTTTTAAAAGAAGCTATATTACCTGCGTACACAAACGCGGGTGTACTCCATGGTCCATTAAATAATGAAGCTGTTTTCCATAAATGTCTCTTTTATTTTTTATTTTTATTTAACCTTTATTTAACCAGGTGGGCACGTTGAGAACAAATTCTCATTTAAAACGGCGACCTGGCCAAGATAAAGCAAAGGTGCAAGTACAGACAGAGTTACACATGAATACAAATACACAAGAATTACACAAAGGGAAGGTTACGGGAGAAAGAGAGAAAAGTGCAGTTGAATGCAGTTGAATGCAGTGTACAGAGTAGCAGGCTAATACAATGTAATAAGTTAACACTAGTATGACTGTGCAAATGGTAACTGTGCAAATAACAATAATGTAATTAAACTAAAAATAATGTTTAAGTCCGTATATACACAAAGGTGCTTATTTGGCAAGTACTAAAGTAACAGATCAGAGGGCGGTTGCCCTAATGTGGTAGTAACTGGTCTTACATGCAAGAGATTGTGGGCTCGAAACACGAGTAAGTACATTGTTTTGGAGATAAAACAAACAGTTTTACTGTTTCGGGAGTTTACAGTGTTATTTTTACAGCTTACACTGACAAAGGAGTTTGCTAATCTCTAAATCATAGATTTTTCTCCATTGGCCGTAATTCCTTGTTACACTGTAAGTTCCTCGTATTTCTCTTCCGCTTTCTCATTTGTATTGGGGAAGATCCAACATACACCACTGTACATCTGATTGGCTGCTGTTTCTCCTTTGACGTCACGTTAAATGAAAATGTATTTAGCTTGGCCTGGATGTTTGTGTAAAAACCGTGGTTTGTGCCACTGAAAGATTGTATCCTTGAGTTGCTTTTAATCTTCAAATATTTGACAATATAGACAAGGCACTGGAAACGAGATCAGCTAAAGTAGAAGATGACTTCATGTATTAAATTGTAGGAAAAGTCATTCTTAATTTAACTAAAGCCTTCATACTTTAACTTCAGAAACATTCAAATATGTGAAGTTTGTTTGTTTCTTCTATCTCCATAAAAACAATCCCCTCTAGGGTTTCGAACCCCTGACCTCTGGCTGAAAGGCAGATGCCTTATCCACTATACTAAGACTGGTGAAGACGCATGTGGAAAACAGCAGTTTTATTTCTTGAACCACGGAATACATAACCACGTTTGTTTATTTTACGAATTATTTTATAAAGTGTGATATCTGTTTGCACACAAAGATATCTACTAAACGTTGTGGTCAAATCACGTATTGCACGGTAGAATGTGGCTGCCTTTACAGACCATTTTAAATGGTCTAGCGCCACTCTCTGTCTGTAATAGTCTATTACATGTTTACTTAATGTACCTTACATTGACTCGGTAGGAGTGCCTCAAAATTAGATGAGGAACACCTGTATACTAAGATGTTTGAAATTAAATTAGACTTGTAGGTTTAAGTTAAGGGGATTGCACAATGTTCTATCTATAGTTAATAAATTGAAGGCAGTTTATTGAAATATATAGTAATATTATATATTTAAATATAATAGAATATTTATATATAATATATATATATATTTAGTCGTTTTTGTTTGTCTATGTCGAGTCAAGCATAAAAATGAGAAAAACTATGTGCAAAAATATGAGAGTTTTTCCGGAAAGAGCAATACATCTAAGGACCATTTGGCCTGTACTATTTAGCCACTAAGAGTGTTTACTGTATAGTACTAGATCATAATATAGTACATGTTTCCTTCTACTCGATGTTAATTCCCATACTGTGTTTTGTGTCAGGTTGCACCCCACATATGTCCACGCTATGAATAACTTGGGCAATATCCTGAAAGAGAGGAATGAGCTGGTGGAGGCCGAGGACCTACTGGCTAAAGCTGTACACATACAGTAAGTGGACACTTTTATGAAAACAAAACAAAAATTGCCTTTGTCTTTACACAACACAAACATTTCCTGAAATTAAATGCAACCGGGCTGGTCTTCTAATAAACCTCTTCCATGTGTTTGTTTTAGGCCGGACTTTGCAGCCGCATGGATGAACCTAGGAATAGTGCAGAACAGTCTGAGGAAGTTTAAGGAAGCAGAACAGAGCTACTGGAATGCCATCCGATTCCGGAAAAAATACCCAGACTGTTACTACAACCTTGGCCGACTAGTGAGTACAGAGATCAAGTTTAAAGACACAATTTGAGAGAATGCCTGCTCTTTAGTTGTCCTCTCTGTTATATACCCTCTGAATATATTCTCTCAATAAATATACACTGCTACAAATAATTAAAGGAACATGCAATCATCACAGTACAACACTAACTTATTTAAACTTCAGGGATATTATTCTGTCCAGTTAGGAACAATACGTGATTGTGAATCAGTGTCATCTGTGTTGGTGCAAATGGAATTGACAACAGGTGCACTGGAGAGGCAACAGTAAGACAACCCCCAAAAAAGGAATGGTTTTCCGTGTTGCTAGTTTCCTTGTCACAACTGGAAGCATGAGGAGGTAGTCCAACTCTTCCAGGATCACACATGCATATGTGCCGTCACAAGACGTTTTGCTGTCTCCCAGAACATGGAGGAGATACCAGGAGATGGGCCGTTACAGTGGAGACCGGGACAGGGCCGTAGAAGGGCATCAACCCATTAGTAGGACCGGCATCTGCGCATTTGCGCGAGGAGGAACAGGAGGAGCACTGCCAGAGCCCTACAAAATGATGTTCAGCAGGCTACTGGGGTGCATGTTTCTGACCAAACTGTGTGACATGATGATCCTCTAGTGGGACCTGTGCTCACAGCCCAGCACCGTGCAGCTCCATTGGCATTCGCCAGAGAACACCAGAATTGGCAGGTCCGCCATTGGCGCCCCTTTCTCTTCACAGATGACAGCAGGTTCACAATGAGCACATGTGGCAGATGTGAAAGAGTGGTAACACCGTAGTGAACACTATACTGCCTGCAACATCATCCTTCATGACAGGTTTGATGGTGGGTCAGTGATGGTCTGGGAAGACATATCCTTGGAGGGTCTCACAGACATCCACGTGCTAGCGAACTGTACCTGACTGCTGTTAGGTACCGGGATGAAATCCTCAGACCCATCGTTAGATCTTATGCTAGGGCAGAGGGCCCTGGGTTCCTCCTGGTGCAGGACAATGC
Organism: Umbra pygmaea; assembly: GCA_016801145.1. Classification (NCBI taxonomy): domain Eukaryota; kingdom Metazoa; phylum Chordata; class Actinopteri; order Esociformes; family Umbridae; genus Umbra; species Umbra pygmaea. The sequence continues at coordinate 37,705 of JACXGM010000718.1, read as the reverse complement.
CCAGTCTCATGTGGCCAGAGTGTGTATGCAGTTCCTGGATGATAGAGGCATCTATGCCATTGACTGGCCCTCACGTTCCCCAGACCTGATTCCAATTGAGAACCTCAGGACGTTATGTATCATGCATCCGACCCTGCCAAGTGGCGCCCCAGTCTGTCCAGTATCTTACTGGTGCCCTGATCCAGGTCTGGGAGGAGATCCCTAGGACACCATCCTCTGTCTCATCAGGACCTTACCTAGATGTTTTTGAGGGTACAGACAGGCACACAGGGGCCATACACAATTCTGAGTCGCATAATAAGTTGCCCTGATGAAAATAATGTATGCTGTAACAAACTGTGATTTCAATTGTTTACTTTAATTATCAAGATTTTGATCTTTAATATGTTTCTTTCACCGAGACCCGATGTGTGATTTGAGCAGTGTATATTTAGAAACTTTGCAAACAAACATAAAAGGTGTAGCCTGATCAGTGTTCCAACAGCCAGTTTTCAGGAGAAATTGCAAGCTAAATTAACATGCAGGTCCCCATAATAATAGTGATAATATCATGGACTATAAGTTCATAGCTCTTGAAAACTTAACCAGAGCTGTAATATCTTGTTTACTTTAGTCCATTCCATCTTTGTCAGTGTAGGTAAATAGGTAACACTACAAATTTGTACCAGAGAGTTGAGTTTTACTAAACATAGTACAGATAGTATTCTCTTGAATCAACTATAGGTATGCCAAACATTTAAGATTTGCTAATAAATACGTAGTAAAGCTTTCTCTATTACTTCTCCTGCGTTTTTATGCCCCATCCTGGTGTGTTGCTCTTGAACAAAAATATATATTTTTTTAAATAATGAAAGCCTAAAAATTATAGCATTTTATGCCTACATTCCTGTAAATTGCTCTGGATAAGAGCGTCTGCTGAATTACTAAAATAGGAAATAATTTATTGGCTAGCTAATGAATATGTTTTCCTGCACAGTTTGTGTGTTCACGGTATCTAGGCAGGTGAGTATGATTGATTTTACAGTTGGAAAAAGCATTTCAAATATGAATTACAATGTGGCCATACAATGTTGTCTTTTAACTTTTGATCGTATTTAATTTTTATTGAAGTTAGTGGTCTTGTTTTGTCCAGGTCTTGTTTTGCTAACTATCGAACTGCTAAAGCTTATGCTGGTGGAATGTTATTCAATGTTGTAACGTGCCTCAAACATCTATTGATATGAAACTATATTTATTTTGGTTTAGACTACAAATGCTTTTAATGGCCACTTCTATTGAGGACAAAATGAGCTTTGTTTTTACCTGTAATTGACATAGTTGATACATCTTTGTCACTCTAATTTTCCCTCCAGTATGTAGACCTGAACAGACACTTGGATGCTCTCAATGCTTGGAGGAATGCCACAGTGCTGAAGCCTGATCACAGTCTAGCCTGGAACAACATGGTCATATTGCTGGACAACACTGGTACGCACACGCACACACAAGCTTGAAGCCTGATCAGTCTAGCCTGGAACAACATGGTCATACTGCTGGACAACACTGGTACGCACACGCACACACAAGCTTGAAGCCTGATCAGTCTAGCCTGGAACAACATGGTCATACTGCTGGACAACACTGGTACGCACACGCACACACAAGCTTGCACGCATGCGCAGCCTTGTATTTCTATTTTTGTGGGTACCAGAAAACAAAATATCCATGTAATCCTTATAAATATCCATGTAATAATATCCATGTAATATATCCTTATAAATATCCATGTAATAATATCCATGTAATATAGCCTTATAAATATCCATGTAATCCTTAAAATAACCCTGATCTTACTCTTCGTAACCTAACTATTATGCCTACACTTATCCTAATACTATTGCATTGACTTAAAAGTGACCCATAGTGCCTAAACCTAAGAGTAATGTATAAAGTCTGTTGGGGTGCCCAAATTTATGCACCTGTCTAATTTTGTTTTGATGCATATTGCACATTTTCTGTTAATCCAATTAACCTAATTTCACTAACGAAATATTACTGTGTCCTTCAGTTATTTGATAGATCAAAAATGAAATTGCTGATCCAAATATTTATAAATGAAAATCATGGGAATTGTCCTAAACCTTTGCATATGACTGTACTCACACTAACCCAATTGTAAGTTTGACCCCCAAAAAAACCCTATGATGAAAATTGACTTTGATCTGATGAAGGCAGGTTTTTCATGTTTTAATTTTCTTGATGACTTCTGGTCCTATAATTCGAACTGTGAAACAATGCATGTGCACACACAAACACAGTTATTTACTATTCTATTAAGGAAGAAATTTGCTATGGCTGGCCATGCGTTCCACCTGGCTACCCACACCCTGGCCAATGTCTCTGCACCCCCTACATCAAAGTGCCCATTTCCACAATTTCTCCTAAATCCAGATAGCTGCTGTTTTGAAAGAACTGCAAAATCTAGACCCCTACAAATTCAAATGTTTACATTTTAGTCCTTTATCAGATGCTCTTATCCAGAGTGACTTACAGTAAGTACAGGGATATTCCCCCTGGAGCAATGTAGGGTAAAGTGCCATGCCCAAGGACACAAAAACTTTTGGCATAGTTAGGAATTGAACCGGCAACCTTCCGACTACAAGCCTGACTCTCTAACCACTGAGCAATCTGCGGCCAAAATAGATGGGTTAGAAAATTTGACCTGTTGTTTCCACAACTATCCACAACAATTATTGCATCCCCTAGGCTATTAGACTGTTAAACCTCTCATTTGCATCATCAGAGATCTGTATATAGATTGGCAAGCCGCCACGGACAAGGCCCTATTCAAAGGTGTGGCACTCTAGACCAGGGCTGCCCAACCTTGTTCCTGGAGTTCTGCTGTCCTCCAATCCCGGTAGTGACTAATTTGATTTAGCTTTTCATCTAGCTAATTAATAGAATCAGGTGTGCTAAATTAGGGTTGAAGAGAACCTACAGGACAGTAGATCTCCAGGAACATGGTTGGGTAGCCATGCTCTAGTCCCTAAATACTACAGACCTATATCCATCCTGCGCTGCATGTCTAAAGTCTTTCGAAAGCTTTGTAAAAAAAACTGAACCAACCATTTGCAATCGCACTGCACCCCCTCAGCTATGCAATCTGGTTTCTTAGCTGGTCATGGGTTAACCTTTGCCACGCTCAAGGTCCTGAATGATTTCACAACTGGCATTGATAAAAGACAATACTGTGCTGTCTTTATCAACCTGGCCAAGGATTTCTACTCTGTCAATCACCTCATCCTCATTGGAAGACTCAAAAGCCTTGTTTTCTCAAATGACTACCTCGATTGGTTCACCAACTACTTTTCAGATAGGGACCAATGTGTTAAATCGCAGGAACTGTTGTCTGGATGTCTGGCTGTCTCTATGTGGGTGCCACTGGGTTTGATTCTTGGGCCGACTCTCTGTACATAACAATGATGTCGCTCTTGCTGGTGACTCTCTGATCCACTTTTTCGCAAATGACTTTTATATACATCTGGCTCTACATTGGACATTGTGCTAACAAACCTCCCAAAGAGCCTGACTGCCATACAACACTCCTTTGGTGGCCTCTAGCTGCTTTTAAATTTTAGTAGATGCTCTTCAACTGATTGCTGCCCACACCTGCCTGACTAGCAGCATCACCACTCTGGACCGGTCTAAACTAGAATATATAGACACCTACAAGTGCATTGGTGTCTGGTTAGACTGTAACTCTCCTTCCAGACCCACAATAACCATCTCCAATCCAAAATTAAATCTAGAAACAGCTTTCGATTCTGCAATAAGGCCTCCACCCATGGTGCCAAACATGCCCTGCTGAAAATGACCATCCAACCAATCCTAGACTTCGGCGATTTCCTATACAGAACTGCTCCTAACACCCTCCTGAGTAAATAAGATGTAGTTTACTGCAGCGTCATCCATTTTGTCACCAATGCCCCATTTAACACCCACCACTGTGACCTCCTATGCGCTAGTTGACTGGCTCTCATTACACACTCTGCGCCTGACTCACTGGTATCAACAAATCTTCAAGTCATTACTATGCAAAACCTCAGCATACCTGAATTCCTTTGTTACCATAGCCGCAACTGCCCACAGCCTGGCATCAAGCAGGTATATCTCTCTGGTCACCCAAAAAGCCTATACATCCTTTTACCACCACTCCTTCCAGTTCACAGCTGCTAACGACTGGAAAGAATAACAAGTCTCTGAATCTTGAGAACACCATTTCCCCCACTGCTTTTAATATACAAATGTTCAAACACTGTACATGCTGATTCCTCCCTCATTCACATTCTGTCTTTGTCCATTTATGCCCCAGTTTCTTAGTCATGCCCATGGCATATTTTGTACGTACTCATCTGCACAAACACTTATTCCTTGTACATTATATGCACAATACAATTTGCACAGATACACTCAACTGTTACTTATTCCATTGTTTTGCCACTTTGAATACCAACTGATCTACAGCTAATTTAGACCTAATTTTCACAAACTACATGTAGATTTTATTGTATGTTTTAAGTATATGCATTCTGCATTTTGGATGTTTGTTCACTTAATATGCTCCTTTATCTTGGCCAGGTCACCGTTGCAAATGAGAATCGGTTCTCAGTCTGCAAACCTGGTTAAACAAAGGTCAAATACTTTTTTTAATTTCCATAATCTTAAAACTGACCCTAACCTTAATCCCAAAACCTTAATCTTAAATCTGTAAATAAACCTAATGATAAGCCTATGTTCAACCCTGACTTTTAACCGAAGCATAGAGTAATTTTTTTGACGACATTTGGTACGAACAACAAAAGTTCAAATGAAGTAGAGTAGATAAAAACTATGAGTTTTTGTACAGGTGCACCCAGCTGACAACAAAATTTTTGTGCAGTAAAATCGTTTTTAATAGTTAAAGTATTAATTTCCAATTTTTTAATTTGTCAACATTTGACAATTTCATGATGTTTATACAAACCCATCTGTCTGCGGATTTGTGAAACATATTTTGACAATTTTAAGGACAAATTTTTATGTATGGACGTGTTTCCACTCTTTCTATGCTTGTAATTAAACCCCAATAATATTTGTTTTTTTACATCAATATTTAATAATAATAACTGTGTGGGCTAGAAGGCCCTCGCTCAATATTGCACTAGTCCTGCTCAATTCATATGGTCAGGTCTTCCCCAGGCAATCATGCATTTGTAGGGTATTTTGTTTTGCTTAGCTCATTGCTTAAACTGTCTTGGTGAAAATGTTTAGTTTGTTTCTTAATTTATTAGCCTCATGCCCAACTTCTAGGAACATTGCATTTGTAAATTACTTTCTTAATAAACAGAATTGCAGACAGCTCCTGGATTTTGAGAGCAGTGTGATAAGAAGCAGTATGGCCTAATGGGATATGCTCCAAGGGAACACATTCCGATGTTCTTGCTCGGTTCTGCTGGCCCCGATGTGCTTTACCCACATTTACTTAATGCATTGTCATCGACGTCTAGTGTTGGCTCACACATATTTTCTGATCTATCAACCCACAAGTGGAGAAAGGTTAAACCTTGCGTTATGCAGCAGTGAAGACAAAGATCACATTTGTTTTGTGGGAAACGTTTGATCTAAACGCCCAACATGATTAGACCGGAAGACCAGGAACCGGCAATCCTTGAAATTTATGTATTAAAGCTTTGTATGTGGAGTTTTCAAAAAGCACTCTTCCCTGCCGTGTGGAGAATGCACTGATTTCCAGACACCGGTGATGCTTTTGTCAGAAGCCTCTCCCGAGGGGGGCGGGGTCTCCCAGGAGGGCCTGTGAACTGTCCAATCACCAGCCAGCATGGCCATGATCAAACGCAAGGCAGACACAGCCAGAGAAGTGCCCCCTCAGAATTAGCAGGCCCCTTCCCTAACCCCTTCGTTCCCATCATTTGTTCCTTAAATCTGCCAAGAGTACATCTCACCAAAATACGAAAAGTAACTGGGGTGCGTTGTTCTTTGTTGCTGTTGTTTACTCACGTCTCTTTTATTGCCAGAAAAAAGCTAATCAAGCACACGTTCAATGTATGTATGTATACATAGATGACGTGCTGAGACACAGACCATGACTCAGGCCCTACATTTCCTCCTCTCCTTCTCTGGCCAGACAGACAGGTCTCTGACAGAGATCAATAACCCAGTGGTGCTTGTGTTCAGATCCTAATTAGGAGGCTAAACCGCTCTTCCATGTATTGCAAGGAAAAACTCTGCTGTGCACACAACTGACAAAACACTAGCAATGATATTTTGGCTTTCATCATTGTATTGGCTTATCAGCAGTTAGAATGCTGGGTCAGTAACTGAAATATTCCTAGTTTGAATCCCAGAGCCGACAAGGCATAGACCCTGTTGTCCCCTTCAACTAATGTAGTTAATCTTAATTTCTCCTGTAAATCCTTCTGAATAGAAGAGAATTGACTGAAATGTTCATGTATTTATGCTCTAAAGCAGAGTAGGAGAAACATTTTGCCTACAGGGCCACATCAGTGTTTCAGTATTCAGCATATTTCTAACTGGTCTCTCCATCAAAAATAATCTGTGCACCAAAAAAGGGCAGTTATTTGAAATATAGGTCCATTATAATTTCTACATACTTTTCATCTAGTTTTAGATGTTTAAGAGCGACCTGGAGTATCTTTCTGCTCCAAATAACCTGATTTAATATATTTTACTAAACACTACTACAAGACTAATTAAATGGCCAATATTTTACCCAACACTTTAAACTGAATAAGCTGATATTCAATAAAGATTTTTTTTCCATACTTGTGTATTATGTTAGATTTAAACTATGTTCTACAGACTTTGTCCGAGTGCTTTGAACTTGCAAGTTGAGTCTCATGTCAGTGTCTGGCTGTCCGGCCGTCCTTTTTATGTCCACACCTATGTCCTGTCGTCTAGGCAACCTGGCTCAGGCGGAGGTGATTGGCAGAGAGGCCTTGAAGCTCCTCCCTAATGACCACACCATCATGTTTTCATTGGCCAATGTTTTGGGCAAACTGCAGAAGTATGAGGTCAGTCACAGTAAAAAGCACTTCTAATGTATCGACCACAGCCCAAACTTAAACAGATTAAGTATGTGGTTGATAGACAGTGTTTTTCACACACATCCATACAAACACTTATGTCAAGTGTGTTTTGCCCAATCAGGAGTCCGAAAGCTTCTTTCTCCAGGCTCTGAGGATCTACCCAAACTCTGCCAGTTGCCATGGCAATCTTGGTAAGAAGATTGGGCCCTGTGCTGCCACTAAAATATGTTTCATGTACAGTATATTGAAATTGTGTTTGAGCTCTATGGACACGTATCTATAAATAAACCCATTGCACCTACATAATGTTCAATTAATGTAGGAAGGTCAACTTATGAAGGTAGAGATAGAATGTCACCGACATATCAGGAATAGACTCTGACATGACGTTTTCTGTTCCACATAATATATTTCTGAGTGTTTCACAACATGCTGATAGTGTGCCTTTGGCTTTACAAAAACAAATCTATCTCTCCCCTATCTGTCACTTACATCTCAGCGGTGCTGTACCATCGCTGGGGGAAGATGGAGCTGGCCAAGAAGCACTACGAGCTGTCTCTGAAGCTGGACCCAGATGCCCCGGGCACCCGGGACAACTATGACATGTTGCAACGCAAACTGGACCAGCTTTATAGGACCACACCGCCCTGAGAGACTGGACCTCTGACTGCACGCTGTGACACATAAAAACACACACAGCCGGTTCATTTCCTTCCAGCTTTGATCATTTTCTGTTGTATTAAAAACAAATAAATGTTGTGTTCTGTGTAAACACGTCTATTCATTTGGTCTGTGAATTGTCCTTAATTTCTGACCATGCATGCGGATGCGCAAATTGGCACATTGTTGCCCAGGGTGGAGAGCCGTTTGGGATTACCATGTCACATCGCTCTCTAGTGACTACTTGTGTAGGTGAAGCGCATGATGAATGTGTAGCCTCAGCATGCTGGTATCAACTAAAGGTTCCCGTGTTGAATGAGCAGTGTGATGAGTTTGACATTGCATGCTTGGAGGTGGAATGTGGTCGATTGACAATCATCTCATATTTGCTGTGGCGCTGCCGACACAATGAGTCAATCAGAATTGGACATGACAATTTGGAAGGGTAGAGAAATGGGTAAAAATAAAACAATTGTGCTCGAGTCTTCCAGTCTGATTATAAAACCTTAGACCATTCCTGGGTTGGGCTCTGAAACACTTTTGTCTATATATGCTTTCAAAAGTTGAGGAATGAGGAGAAAAAAGTTAATTATGTGCTATTGTTAAATCCACTGACATTTAATCCGTCAACATTTGATTCCACATGGCATTCCTTAAATGTCTTGCAAAAAGCAGGTGCTCTTGACGCTAACACTACTCATATGTCTTGCCAAAGGTTCTGTGTTCCACCTGTGTGGCCTGGTTCCCGGGGCAATGTGGAACCCACCCTCAATGAACCCTCTGCTTTTTCATCTCTGACTCCCGTGTTATCTCAGCTGCGAGGAACAAAGTGCATTTGTGTATCCAGAACAGTCCTTAAACTGGGTTTAGCTTGGTTAGTCCTCAGCTGCAGGCTTGTTTTTAAAAGGTATGTGATATAACGTGATAAAAACTCCAATAGTAGGTTAGAAACAGGCACTCCTTTGTAATCAAGCTTAATTGAGTTTGTATATATATATATATATGTATATAGCTAAATATCCAATGGGATGAGCAGCAATACATATCCTGACAGTTCTGATTTAACAGTTAAACTACAGCTAAACTCAATCCAACACTTATAACTATTTGAAGATTTAAATTCTACTTGAACCCAAGTCGACTTGGGAATGTGTTGGTTATTGCAATCTTGCACAATACACAGTTTTACTTTTGTGGCAAGAAAAGTAAAAAAAATAAGTTGGGTTGGCAGATGGGGTTCAGACACAACTGGTTTCTGTTGCTATGTTTATTTTGATTGACATCTCTCTGTTCTTTAGCTGGCTGGGGTCATGACCCTTCACCTCTTCACTCCCCTTCTCCCTGCATCCTCAGTTCCTCTTATAATGTAACAAAGCTGTTTGATCACACAACTTCGTTTTTTGATCGTCGTTTTTTCTCCATAAAGAGCACAGCGTCTATTTTAGTTACATGTAATCTTCTCATCAGGGTATCAACTTTTTTTCTCAGTTCCTTTGCTGACAAAAATGTAAATTAATAGTTAACATTGTTTTGTTTACTGTAATTTACAGAAAACAATTGGCCGAACTGTGGGGCATAAGCATTCCCCCCCGTTCCCCAGCACGTATTGTAAGAACGGTGTTTGTCTAGGTGACAAGGGGTCAGCCAACACAGGAAGTCAGCTTTGGCGGCCATCGCTATATAAAAACAGCTCACTAGCAAAGTCTTCAAAGGGAGGTGAGATGAGCTCCCTGGTGGCTACACGCAGTGTGTATCAGACATACACAATCTCCAACACACACATGGTCCTAAACACACAGACTTCGGCATCTCTGAAGGACACCACAGAGGGAACCGCTGACCCCAATACGAAACATCAGTCAGCAAGTGTGCACCCCGGGTTCAAATGTCAGTGCACTTTCTATTTTTTCACCTGCTTCCTTCAGCTCACAGGAAACTTTTGAAGCGCTGGCGGCGGGGTCTGGTGCATCTCTCTCGCTCCTTTAAGGTCTGCAACATTTGTTTACACACAGTACAATGCAAGAGTTGTGCCTGAACACAAGCCCCTTTGATGATGTTACTGATACTCACACCGGGGGGAAGCGACACAACTTGTGATCTGGATGGCTTTACCATCAACAGCAGTCGTCAATAAGCACGACCTTCTTGTGCATACTGCACTGATATCCACTGACAAAATTACACACTTGTTTCAAACTCTGTTTTTTATTAGCTCTGCTTTGATGTAAAGACACAATGTTTGAGATGTTTGAAATGGCAATAAATAGGCCATACACAGACACACACCAATGGCATCCCATTGAAGATCAAACCCGGATCATCACTGGAAAACATGCTAAGGTCACTGAGTTCAGCTGAAAATATGTGAGCAACAGAAATATAAATAATGTTTGCTGACACAACAACCTCTGTCTTTTTCATTTCGACCCATATTGATCAGGGAAAATGAGCGTTAAATGTTTCTTTTTTATACAAAAATGTCCTTTCAACATCTTATACTTAGCTGTAACCTGACCTACATCAAAGTGGTGTTAATAAAATCATCTACAGGTGCATTATGAAATCATCTTCGGATGGGTGGGTTATTACCTACTGTACTATCACCAGAACACACTCAAACTGGTATATTAACACTTCATGAATAGACATAATACTGTACATTCAATTTCTGGGCATTAATTAATACAGACAAATCAATTTGATCCCCCCAGAAAATAGTGAAAATCCCAGAACCCGTTGTTGACACTGGCTCCCCTGGGATATGCAACACAAACCAACGCAACTGATTGCTGAGAGAGTAAAACAGTTATACAAATCTGATTTGCTGGATACATTGGTGCAGACAAAAAATATTTCCCAATTGCAAAACTGAAATTGAACAAATCCATACTGCATACAGGCTAAGGAGATTCAAATTTGGAGAACTGATTTTGGAATGTTTGCCTTCCAGAACACAATGACTAGAGACAGACAAACTGATCCTGTAGATCTATTATTCCATGACCGTCTGGTGGTCACTATTACAGGTTAAGTGTTCTCACACTGGTGGACTAGATGGTTCAGTGGATACAGAGTTGCCGGTTTGATTCCTCGTTTGTGCCAAGTGTCCTTGAGGAAGGCACGTTATCCTAAGTTGTACAAGAGGGATGTACTCAATGTAAGTAACTGGATAAGATTGTCTGCTAAAATGTACTGTTTTATGTACTGTGAAATCAATTACAAGCTTCGTAATTTACACTTGTAAATGGTCATCTTGGTCTTCTGACTAACTTATCTGACGTGATCAGTTTTAGCCCTGTGCCTCATCAAGCATCATGTCCTCTGTAATTGATGTAAAATGCCATCAAGGCGGCAACTAACGGAATCTCTCCAATCCTACGCAGAGGTCAGGGGTCATGCTTCACTGTGTGTTCGCTTTATGATTAGACAGGAGATCCCTATTAGGTCATGCCACTGCTCCCTCCATCGCGTTAATGCAACATTCTTTCAATGACGCCGCCCCTTTCTATCAGTCCAACTTTCCACCACTCCGGTTCCATCCATCCAGCTCTCTGTACCTTTCTTCCCTGTCCCTTTCCTTTAGATCACATTTCCATCTTTTAATTCAACTAATTTAGTAGGCCTATATGGTCCAACCCAGACCCGCTTACAGTTAGGGCATTTACCTTAAGATAACTAGGCACGGCGAACACACAACACAGATACAGTGAGGAACTTTTATTCAATAAAATAGTTCACATTACATCCCTGTTAAACAAGCAATGATCGTTTCAACAGACAGTGCATAGGGTGGCATTCGTAGAGGGAACATTTCGAGAAGGCGCCCCGCCTGTCAACCCGTGTAAATGACCGGCCTCTCCTTCTGCTACATGCGCTCTGTCACTTAGAGGAGGGCTGCTGTCACTGACTATTGAGAGCATCGGCTGGGCCGCCGTGTCCTCGCATGGTGGCATTCCCACTAGGGCTCGCTGTCACACCCGATCCCAGCCACCGATCGTAGATCGCCTGGATATCCCTGGTGCATACTGATACTGATTAATCACTGGAGATGGCTGATAAAATGTCAGGAGAAGTCAGATTCGTATCCATTCATTGTGTAGATCGCTTTTTGCAGACGTTTAGTCTTTGTGAAGTCTTAAGTATGCCCAAGGCTCCAATGCTATGATCTAATGAACATACACTACATTGGGCGTTTTCCTAATTCGGCCCTTATTACCCAGACTGGAACTGGAACAACACCAAAGATTTATTCTCATTCTGTGCAACGCTGCAAAAGTGTTGAGATATTACTGTGCATTTGTGGGAAAACACATGGCAGATATATTTATTACTATCTGCAGACAAAATACACATTTGACAATTTGCAATAATGTTACTGATGCATGTGTATTATAAAAACTTACAGAAAACAATTGGGTCTTACTGTGTTGTATCAGTGTACACGAAATGGAAATAGAAAAAAATAAGATATATTTTTTTCTGGTATTGGAGGAGCCAGGAGTAAAGGATAGGGTTGGTATTATTTTCAGCAGGAGCACTCAAAGGCCTGTTTTGCAAAACAAAACGAAACAGCCAGATCCCCTTATTGAAAAAATATAGTGCAGTCAGACGGAAATTTATTAACTGGCACCAGTTAATGTGTGCATTATTCATTTGGTGTGAGCATGAAAAATGATCTAAAGAGGTCTGAAATTGCAGACGCAAAGGCTGACTGCACAGTGACTGGGCTCGCTGGTTCGTTTCATCCCTTCTGGAAGAGGGCGGGGAGGGGTTGGGAGGAGGGAGGGATGGATGAAGGCCTGGATGGGCAGAGGGGCACAGGGACTGAAGGTTCAGCAGAGGAGGAGGTAGAGATGATGGAGGGGAGACTTGGAGGGGAGGAGTGCAAACCGCCCTCTCTGGACAGGGCTTTTCCAGTAACAGCTGTGCTCCACTCACAAGGGGGGTGTCGGCAGGACTGGGGAGAGGTGCCGGGCTGGACAGATGGATGGACACTAGAGGACTAGCACTGTTATTAAAAACACAACATGCACTGCTACCTCTTCCGGACCAGCCTGTGTTTTTTATCTGTGTTTGTCTGCTTGTCTTTTTTTGCCCACCATTCTCTCTCTCGCGCTGTCTTTTTCTCTTGCTCTATCTCCATCTCAGCTCTGTCTCTTTTTCTCTCATGATTGGTTTTCAAACCACTCTCCCACTCCGTCCTTCTTCCTCCCTCCCCTTCCGTTTTCTACTTCCTTCTCTTCGTGGAACTGCTAGGAGGTGGCTGGGGCCGGGCAACTGTGCCAGCAGCATATGGCTTTCCACTGCGCTAAACATCCATGCAAAACACAGACCCATCAGTCATCGCTTTGGCCCGATGACGGGAGTGCGCTGCACTCTGATGAGCCATGTTACCAACTTACCTGCTGCTTAAACATTACCCCAGAAACACTTGGTTTCCCACAAGTCCACACAATGTTAAAACCAGCACAGCCGTGTTAAGGTAATTCCAGGCCCTTGTGAGTTTACATCATGTATGCCAGGTTATAGCAAATAATGGGAAAATTCTATAAACCCTTGGCTACGAACCCCAGGTCAAGACTTCGTAGGCCAATTAATGCACAGCATCTGCTGCGGCCTCTAACACTGCTGAAGAATCACTGCAAATAAAATCCCCTCCATTTGAAGCATTAAAAGGGTTATGCAGGTAGCTTATTACCCACTCAAAACCCTTTTGATTTCAGAGGCAAAGCAACGGCTTCTCATAGATTAGACCCAAATGAAGCCATTCTTTCTCTGGTCTCAGAAATTCTTTGCCTGGTTCTATGGGTAGAAACTGAAATCGAGCAGGTTCTTTGTTCTTCGTCTCGGAAGCCTGGTGTTCTTCTGCCAAATTTAACAGAAGGCTGAGTGGGGTAACGGGGGTCTAACCCCAACCTGGTATCACCTTCTGCTGCGGAGAGCCAAGCAGCAGATAGACAATCAGTCCTGAACCCTGCTGTCTGACGCACAAAGTGAAAAGACTCTAATTGGGCAAGGTTTTTTGTCTTCCTTTTTTTAACACACATTTTTCTCCTGCCCCCGATCATGAAAAAGCAATTACACCTCAGAGCTATGACTTTAATTCATTTTTCATCAATCTCTCTGTCTCTGAATAACAATTATATCTCAGTCAACATCATAAGCTCACTTCAGTGATAGTATGGAGTTGAAAGTATGTTTCTCAAAGAATTGTATTGCTGGTTTAACAGTGAATGTTTATTTATGTTGAAGTTTTCTGCGTTCTGTGTTGTATCTTTTCGAAAAGTGTATAATGTAGTAGGACTATAAATCCTGGGAGCTATAATTTCTCATTACATTTGTACACATATGATAGAGAAATTATATTCATGAAAAATGACTGAGTAGTTTCCTAAATTTATTGGAATGTTGAAGACAACAAAAATAGACTCAAGTAGATTGAATCCGTTTTGGAGCCTGAGGGGTTAATGCTTCAATTGTACCAGTAGGAGCAGTGCTGCCCAACAAAAAATACATCCCTCTTCAACAGAGATAGAGATTGAGGAAGTTTTGCAGAGAAGCATTGTTTAAGAAAAAAGACTGAACTAGTACATTTATTAAATAAATTATTCATAATGAAAGAATGTTAGGAAGAGTCGGATAGTAAAATTACTATAAATTAGAAAGTAAATTAATATGCTAAATTGTAATGCACATTATTAATATAACATCTTTGTTTTTACTACAACTTGTTAGTAGAATATTAACATACACAAAATGTAAAAAGAACAAATATTTAATTTGTGAATTAATTAGATTCTTAAATAAATTAGTACAACCGACAAACATGATATTATTAGCGGTGTAACTAATTTTCAATCAACAAAATTATGAAATGTAATACAAAACATGCAACAAAATCAAATCTCCAAAACGTTAGTTAATTTATTCTAAAATGCCTACTCTCAGTAAATGTGTTGCATTAAAGGTAATTTAGTAAACACATTTAAATAACAGAAGATGGTAAATACATTCACATTCATTCATGGTAATGGATAGTTAATGTATCAAAACAAATACCTCAAGGTCAAAATTCCTAACCAAAGAACTGTTGCTGTTGTCTTTTTACCCACGCAAACACAGTTGTTGATTTCTTAAACAATTCCAAATGGAGTTAATGAAAGTCTCACATGCTGCGTTTTAATTACTAAAATAGCTAATCATGGAAATGAGCATCATGCGTGGTTTTACATTGAAGAACAGAATCAAAATCTCATTTTCTAAATGACTGTCTTTTCCCACAGCATCTGTTGGTAATGGAGCTGAAGCATACAACGGATAGAATCCTCTAGAAACAGTGCCAAATTTTTCCCAAATACTCAGCAGCGCATAGAAAGCTAGGATGTTCAAAACAAATCTTAGGACACCATGCCAATCTTTATCTAAAACTTAACCAAAACTTTTTCAGTTAATTTCAGAGGGTAATCTGCAGAATTAAAATTATAGAGTATTTGTCAACAATGTAATGTATAGAAACAAGGTAAGTAAAATCAAAGGTATTTATTATCAATAAATACAGGAATTATTAAGAATGATTTCAAACATGAACGTTCCTTAATTTATTTATTTTGAGTATAGTTTAAGAAGTGAAAATATGAATTCTGCAAACATGACAACAATAAAACATATCATTCTCTTTGAAATATAACTTACATTTCATATGCAGTACCTTACCCAGTCACTTTAATATCAGTCCTGCGATGAGACTGAAATGGTTGTTTGTTTTTTGTCCCCTCAGAGTTTGACTGCTATTCTCTTAAGTAATAACTCATAATTAGGGCATTAACCAGATAACAACAACCGATCTAGCGCAATTGCATGCCAAGCATTGTTAGCCAAGCGTTTAACAATCCCATAACTACAAATGTTCCACTCAACAGAGTCCATACATTGTGAATTAGGATTGTTACTATATTCTGAGTAGAAAGAAGTACATAGAGTGACACAGTGGTGGGTGTAACCACACACACACACACACACAAAAACAGACCATGTCACCACTTTTTGTGATTTGGATTTCTTCGTGTCCACTTTTGTTTTCCCACCTAACAAAAAAGTGATCAACTACCACATCTCGGATGGTGACATTTCATCATGAAATACCTTACCTCATTTGCATCAGCTTTTCAAACTTGCAGCCCCACTCTTTATGCCAGCCACTCACTAGAGCCTCCATAAAATTCACTTTAGCCACGGGGGTCCCGAGACCTTGCTAAATACTGCCCCAATACTGCTGTCAACAGCCTATCAATCAGATGACAAATCCTTCTAAATTAAAATAGCTTCACTTAGACTACCTTTACAAAGACCCAAAATGACTGGGATAATTCCTTGTTTTGCCAATGATTTGTTGGACCTAATCTTCATTCTATACTAGCTGGATGTATATTTAGAGTACTGTAAACAATTGTGTTTGGTTTGTAACTCTTGAATAATAACTGGTTGATAAAATAAAATGTTTTTCAAACTTTACACTTTTCACACTTCAGCAAAACATATATTTTTGTTAGCAAGACAGGATATGTTAAGACATTACTGTCCATCCTATGCCTAATCTCTACCAAATTGACTCAAGTCTTTTTCTCTGTCGGTTCTGTCTGTCTTATTATTTGCATGCTTTAGAGGTAAATATAACCAACTGTAAGTTAAATAACTAACAATGATGAAATTAAAACTATTTTGTAAACGATAAAATATATATATAAATATAAATATAATGTTTGTTGTGAATATCCAAGACAGTGAAAAACATCTGACGCTGTATGGCTGCCTGCCTGCCTGCCTGCCTGCTTGGCCAGCCGTCCGTACACTCCGTTCATCGTGCTTGTCTATGGCCCTGGTCTGGTCTAAATCCCGGACGTTTGGTTTAAAGAGGAAGGATTTAACTTAGAGCCCTTTCAACATGGTCAATGTGTTTTTGTAATTAAACCCATACAATTAACACTGACAAGCATAGGTCACAGAGAGCATGGCGCCTCTCTTCAAATGGTCCCACAAGAGAGAAAAAAGAGAGGGAGGGAAAAAAGAGAGAGAGGGTTGTCATTTGAGTAACTTGATTCAAGTCAACTCCTTATGGCTGCTTTCTGTAGTCTATGTAGAAAACCGCTGTGAGTTAAGCTTAGATTTTTGGTCACGTCTGTTTTCTTAATACCAAGGATATTGTCTAGTTGACTAAGGAATGACAGCAATAGTTAGTCAGTTCTAATAAAGTAAAAAAACAAAATAAAATAATGTTTATTTTTTACAATTCTTTGTAAAAAATAAAATGTATATAAATATATTCATTTAAATAGAGGCCCTGAATGGCAACAACATTACATTTTTAATTATTTTTGTACTTCACAACATTTAGCAATTCTATTGGATTTGATTGTATAATGGTGTGAGGTGACATTTCCCAGCCTTTTGTAAGGCTCTGTTTATTGTAGAATTCCAAGCCTTATTTAATTTTATAATAACTGCCCACAGACCCTTCAGAAACTTGCAATTTATTATTTATGGCCAAGGACATTTTTACAAAGATTGCATTCGTTTCTTAGACTATGTTTTGAAGGCTATAAAGCTTTTGCTGCTTCTTGTATTTTTGTGTTTTAATGTAAGTACTAAATGGTGTTATTTAATTTGCATTTGCAGAATTGTATTTGTTGTAAGCCTGTCCCAAGACTGTAGACAAAAATGAGATGATATAAATTAGATAGATTAATTTTACCATATTTAATGTGTCAGTTAATACATATTTTAAAATGTTAGTTGATTTGCATTGCACATTTTAAATATGTTATAGGCATAACAAATATACTAATAAAATTAATGAAGGAAAATAATGAAGTTACTAGCATGAATCTGCGTGCAAATGAAAAATTATTCATTTATAAGAGAAAATTAAAGTTCATTATATTTTTATTGTCTGGTTGCTATTTCATAATTATTTTCTAGTGTTTTTTTTTATTTAAACATGTCACTTTAGCCTTTGCACATACTAAGTACACCTACATGTTTTTTCTTCTGTACTCTATTGTACTCTTACACTTTTCATTTTAGCAATTGTTTCTGAATCTGTGGAGCAAGCAGGCTTCAGGTAAATGGGAGTGAAGTTGACAAAGCCCTTTTTATGGAGTGAACTGTTCCTTCTGAGCTAGCCAAGCATGTAATTATAATGGATCTCTTTCACCCTCCCACACCATCGGACACACGGATGGGCCAGTCCTCATTATTCAGGAACTAAATGAAGAGTTGGTACTTGGGCGTCCGTCTGTGCCACTTGAAAGCATTTGATAGACTGAAGTGAATGGCTTGCTAATTGATAGAGAATCAAAAAGGGAAAATTAAACATTTGAGAGACATTTGAGAAATGCGCACCCTGAAAGAAACACATGCTCAAAGAAAGAACCAACTCAAGTGTTACATGGATATTATGTATTGCAGAGCTGATTATAGAACTAGTAGTGTCACAAATAAAATAAAATAAAAATATTTACTTCTCATTCAAAAATACTATTTTACCTCCTTCACAATAGAAATCACACAAATACTTTCAAAAACCTGAAAGTATTTTCAAAATATATTTAGTGATGATTGATATATTAAGTTATTAACTACAATATTTGTTCTTAAACCACAAAAATAATGCTAGATGGTATGTATAAAATAATTTAACAATTCAACTCAAGAATTGAATCACGAAAAATTTCTGAATGTGTTTAAAAAATAGCATCAATTGCATTTTCTTCCTTGACATAATTATGATCAAATAAATATAACTAAAATAAGAACTGCTCAGTGCTAGTAATCTGATTCGAGGTGATGTTTAAATAGTTCAACCCACAGTCTCAAAGAAAGGCAGGTGTTGTGTTGGTGTTAAATTCCCGTAGCATGTATTTAGCATGTGTTACTCATGTCTGGGTCTTGACGGATACGTCTTCCCTTTTCTTAGCAGATGACTGTGAGAAAGAGACGAAAGAGAGGTACAGGAGAAAGACAGCTTGGGTGTCCTGTCCATTGCCACTTTCCGTGGCATGTGCCCACTCAGCGTGGCATACCGCTTACTCAGCACCCCACGCCGACCCCGCAGTACGACTAACAAACACACTGTCCATGGGACCATGCATACTGTTCCAATTCACAGAGTAACACAAACATCTTAAAATTACTCCATGGAAGAAGAAACAGTGCCCTGCGCCAACCACAACAAAACTACAACTGAAAACACAAACAGCAAGGAGTGGTTGGACAGGAAAAGGTCCTCCATCTTGACATGTTAATGGCCATTTCATGTAATTTGCCACGGGGCGTCAAGGTAGTCTTTCAATTTTAAAGCAAGTTTAGTTTTATTCAAAATATTTTTTGGCTTTTGGCAATTTTGCAATGTTATAGAAATAATTCCTTAGTATTTTATAAAAAATCTGAAAAATTTCTAAAAATACAAACAATTGTTCAAATTTGACAGATAATTCAATGCAATGGTGCACATTTGAATATGTCATGTCAAATGAGAACCAATATGAAAACCAATAGGGGGCCCCCTGGAGGTGGAGCCACTGGGCAAGAGCCCCGCATTCCCCATCAAGGTTTTGCCATAGTTACTGCAAGTTTAGGTAGCTTGCTGGAAAACTAATCCCCTCCAAAATGTTCATCAGCTAATTCTGAATTGAAAATATGATGCACAAACCCATTTCAAAAGTGTACCAGTCACACTGTCTTTAATCCATTTTTGTTTTTATTCAGGGGTAACTTGACAGCCTGGGGCTCTATAAGGCCGCGTTTGCCATAAGCCGGCCCTGATCACACATCCAGATCTGTGGTTTACAGAAAATTAGGTATAGAGACAGGATGTTGAGGCAAACAATGTAAATACAGGTATATGAAGAAGCCTTACATTCCCATATGCAAGCAATGTGAGTGGAAGAACATTCTAGATCACGCTCTGTTAAGGAGATGAAGCCTTTGGGTGGAGCATGTGTTGGGTATGAGAGGTATAGATGGCTACAGACTCTGAGCAGAGGGAGGTACAGAACATGTCAGGAACAGAGGGGAAGCATAAGCACATGAGCACACACACATGCACACACACACATGCTCACACACACATGCACACACACACATGCACACACACAAACCAATTAACACCCTGCCATAACACACATCATACTAGGAAGGCGAGAGCGAGAGATACAGAGATTCTTAGGATAAGCAAGGCATGTAATAGATTACAGAAATAATGTATGTATTGTTAGCACAGTGGTAAATAATCCAACTCATACTTTGACTTTAAACTAGACTAAAATAAAAAAAGCTAACCAAAAATATGAAAAAACCGAATACTATAATACTTTTATATCGATCATGTTTAAACATGCTTATTGGAAGAATATTATATATATATATAGATAGATAGGTAATAGTATATATGATAGGATATTGACAAGGTTAACAACAGCAATATGTTTTCTATTAGACTTCAATGCAGATATCTGATACACACAAACATGTCCTTCACAAATGCATCTAGACCAGAAGCAGAAGTGCTCTTTCTATGGGCCAGTCTCTACACTCCCTGAAGTTTGGCCAAAAATCCAGAAGATGGCAACATACCTCTGGCTGGGGCACAAGGTTGAATACTCTCTGCTTTCTGTGTGTATTTATCTTTCTTGTATTTATGTGTGTATTTATTTATTATTTACCTGCCCTGAAATACTAAAAGGTAAATAGAGTTAATATTTTAGAAAGTGCCTGGCTTGAATTCTTGTTGGGCAATATAAAAGACAAGGCAGTCTGATCCCTGTGGTTGGTCATGGACAAATGTGTGCGTGTGTGTGTGTGCGTGTGCGTGTGCATGTGTCTGACTGGGCAAAGAAAGACTGTGGGAAGCCTACTGCCAAACATCTCCTAGTGCTACCCAGCTTCTCTTTCGCCTCCTTGTCCTCCTTCCTTCCCTTTCTCTTACTCTTTTTCTTTTCACTCCATCCCCGTTATGTAAGCTGGAGAGACACTGAGTTACCACTTGGGGGCTCTGGGCAGCACTACGCAACAGAACATGGTTGTCTGTTGTTGATTTACTAACACTCCGACTGATATTGATGTGATCTTTATGCACTGTGTATTAAATAGTGAGGTCTCTAATACATAGAGGAAGAAGTGGTGATCTTCCCCCTTCACAATGAGGCGTGCCAGTGTACCCATGCGTCACATCCCAACACATTTTGACGAGAGATCTCTGTTTGCAGCGGTAAACAGCTTAATACTGGCTGACTGTTCGCTACCGTCAAGCATGCACCACGCAGGTCTTTTTTTTCTGTGTGTGTGTTTTTAGGTGAAATTGAGAGGCTGTACAGGGCAAAAGAAGCATGCAAGGGGAAAATAATTGAGTGAGAAAATACAAAAAATATTCAGCTTGTTTTTTTTTAAGAAGATTACAGAGACAGCACTATCTAACAAACACAAAACCATGTTTATATACCGTAAATAATACAGTATAAATATTGTATCCACATTTGCAACACAATAGGTCATCAAGAATAGCAGCAGGGAAGAAAGGATGTCTTAAACACTAATGTACCTTTTTGTGTGTTATTAGTCTTAGCAGGATTACCATGTTTAATTAGTACTAATGGGGGATCTGACTTCAAAACTTAAAGTTCAATTTAAAATGTACAGGGGCGCTAGAAAAAGTCTGCTAATATTTTTTTTTATCGTTATTATTTGAGCTTTAGCTGATATTGGACCTACAGTATATAAGTCAGACTTACACTTAAAGCACATTTCCTTAAATAAATAGGACTTCATTTTTGTCTGTGTCACTAAATGTTTTCCTGTAGTGTTAAACTTATCAAATACAGACGTACAAATTGAAAATACACCTAAACACTTAGGCCTAATTTAGCTGTTAGAAGCAACTATAGATATATAATTAATTCATTATTATATGGGCCTATGGATTCGTTGTCTGACATGACATATGAAAAGGCCAGCAGTATGAGTTGTCAGAACACCCTGATGCACACGGAGGCATGGTGGCCTAGTGGATATCACTGTGGCCTCACAGCAAGAAGGTTCAGGTTTCTAACCCTGGTTGTCCCAAGCCTTTCTGTGTGGAGTTTGCTCCGGTGTCTGAGTGTCTGCGTGGGTTTCCTCCGGGTGCCCCGTTTTCCCCCCACCATGCAGGTTAGGTTCTTCAGTCAGTGCCCCTGATGAAAGCACTGGCTTACATCTAGAGTTGGTCCTTGGGCACTGTAAATGGCTGCCCACTGCTCCCTTGAGGTATGGGTTAAATGCAGAGAAGGAATTTTGCTGTGTGTATGTGACAATAAAGTACCCATACCTTATGGAACTGATCTACACCACCACTGGTACCTGTATTAAAGCTACATTCACTTTTTCTTAGCTGGTGCTTTGGGAATATAGCAATTCACATTATAACAGTTTTTTTTTAACTCTTGTTTCATATTAAAACAGGAATGACAGATAAACAAAATGTTTGAAATATCTAATACTGTGTTAAAATATACATTAAAATAAGTTTTTAACTTATATTGCTATTGCACCTGGGAACATTTAATGCATTAAGAACTTGTGATTGTTTTTACTTTATTGTGCCCAGATCAAAAATTGTTACATACAGTCGTATGCAAAGGTTTAGGCACCCCTGACAATTTCCATGATTTTCATTTATAAATAATTGTGTATTTGGATCAACAATTTCATTTTGAACTATCAAATAACGGAAGGACACAGTAATATTTCAGAAGTGAAATTAGGTTTATTGAATGAACAGAAAATGTGCAATATGTATCAAAATTAAATTAGACAGGTGCATAATTTTGGGCACCACAAAATAAATATCACATCAATATTTAGTTGAGCTTCCTTTAGCAGAAACAACAGCATCTAGACACTTCCTACAACCTGTAATGATTGTCTGGATTCAGGATAAAGGTAATTTGGTCCATTCCTCCTTGCAAAACATCTGCAGTTCAGTTAGGTTTGATGGTTGCCGAGCATGGACAGCCCGCTTTAAATCACCCCACATATTTTCAATGATATTCATGTCTGGGGACTGGGATGGCCATTCCAGAACATTGTACTTGTTCCTCTGCATAAATGCCAGAGTAGATATTGAGCAGTGATTTGGGTCGTTGTCTTGTCAAAATATCCAGCCCCGGCGCAACTTCAACTTTGTGATTGATTTTTCTACATTATTCTCATGTATCTGCTGATATTTTGTTTGTTTTGGAATGCTGTGTTCTTTTGCCGCCATGCATAATGCCACTTTTTATAAACAAATAACTCCATCTTTGTTTCATCAGTCCACACTACAGCACCTTCTTCCAAAATGAAGCTGGCTTGTCCAAATGTGCATTTGCATACCTGAAGCAACTCTGTTTGTGGCATGTGTGCAGAAAAGGTTTCATCCGCATCACTCTCCCGTACAGCTTCTTCTTGTGCAAAGTGTGCTGAATTGTTGAACAATGCACAGTGACACCATCTGCAGAAAGATGAATTTGTAGGTCTTTGGAGGTGGTCTGTGGGCTGTTTTTGACCGTTCTCACCATCCTTTGCCTTTGCCTCCCCGATATTTTCCTTGGCCTGCAACTTCTGGCTTCAACAAGAAATGTGCCAGTGGTCTTCCATGTCCTCACTATATTCCTCACAGTGGACACTGACAGCTTAAATCTCTGCAATAGCTTTTTGTAGCCTTCCCCTAAACCATAATTTTGAACAACATTTTTTTCAGGTCATTTGAGATTTGTTTTGAGGCTCCCATTTTGCCATTATTCAGAGTAGAGTCAAAGAGGACAACAACTTGCAATTGGCCACCTTTAATACCTTTTCTAATGATTGGATTTACCTGTCTTTGAAGTTCAAGGCTTAATGAGCTCACCAAACCAATTGTGTTCTCTAATTAATCAGTGCTATGTAGTTACAGGTATTCAAATCAACAAAATGACAAAGGTGCCCAAATCTATGCACCTGTCTAATTTTGCTTTAATCCATATTGAACATTTTCTTTTAATCCAATTCGATTTGGACATTTTCTAATGGCGGAAAGTTTTCTGCATGAAGGCTTTTGAGATGTGGATTACACATAAAGGAATGACTTTAGATATGTTTCATTCGAGACTGTCATGAATCTGGCATGGGGACTGTGCACAGGATGGTTGTTGCCCTCATGTGGCAGGCTTCGACATGTTTCTATTAATTCATTTCATGTATTCATTCACCTGTCTTGTGTTTCAGTCATTAGCACTTCACCAGCTAATCCCTGTTCCAATTAAGTATTTGTATATATTTAACCCTCTGCCTGTTTCGTGTTGTGCGTTATTGTTACTCTGTATTCATGTGTGGAGGTTAATATCAAGTGTGTAACGAGGTCTGTTTATTCATATGTTCTCTATATTACTGAATGTGTCTTCACCACTTATTGTGTCGTACGTAATATAGGATCGGTACAGTGAGCCAGGCGTACACCATATTTGTCAATCGTGTCTATGCCACGTATTCTGCATATGTAGACTTTATAGTAGTTGTGCAGCCCTGTTCCAGTTGTGTTTCAGCTCCTCCTGAAAGCCTGGTATGTTTGATTCCTGTCTTCAAATAAATCAAGAAGATAGAACTTCTGTAGTCTGCCTCCGTTACTCCACCTACACACTCGTTACAGAGACTGTGAGTTTGGGAAATGTTTGAGATCTAACAAGCACAGCAACTATACTTTAAAGAGTACACTCTAATTGTAAAATAAATTAATAAAAAACAATTTTTTCAAACTATACTTGTATTATTTTTACTAGAGCTTAATTGACAGGGGCTGGGGACTTGTGGACAGTGAACTGGAGCACTGTGTTGGCAAGCTATTTCATAAACCCGACTGATGATACAAACTCAATTTCTGACAGACAGTTGTGTCTTTGCATGTTTTGTTTCTAACCCAACATTACCTCATCTGATACAACTAATCAAATCATACGATAAGGGTAAGGTAATTCAATTAGCTTTATTAGGGCTGGAATGGCACACAAGCGTGAAGTGGTTTTAGTGTAGTTTAGTGCTAGTCCAGCAAGACAGAGATTAATGAATTTACAATATTTAAAGTTGGCACCATATCTACTACACTGCAATAACAGAGAGTATGTGCCAAGTATATCCGCTAGGGGAAGACAAGACACACACAACACACACACAACACACACACAACACACACACAAATGTACAAAGGAACTGAGGCCCAGGACTAGAACAATTACAATAGTCACTTAATATCACTGTTTAGATTTAGCAATAGCTGATGTTGGCACAGTACTGTTGAGCCTTTGTCTTACGAAAAGTGAGAGCATGCTGCTTGAGGAAGCCAAGGATATGTGACCAGGTCTAGGCTTGAGACTGGGGCTAGGACTGGACTTCCAACACATGGCTAGGCCTGAAATCGGGCAATGGTTTGCCTAAGAACTCATGGCTATGCTTGAAACAAGGGATTTTGTTGGACTTAAAAAATGGGGATATATTGGATTAGCCCTTATATGAGTGGGAGAAACCTGAGTGAAGTGGTGAAAGGTGACTGCTTCCGATAGCTAAGTTGAGGCATTGTTAGCTCAACCGAGCAAACCTGAAACCAAATCTCAAATCAAAGCTGTCAGCAAACGTACGTACACCTCTCATGGTTAAATGGCAGTATGTTTTCAGTCAACTTATCAGGTAAAACAATGGTAAAACAAAAAATGTATAGTGATTTATTTTTAAGTGGTTAATGGCTACAGTTGAAGAAAGGTTTACAATAAAACTAAATGCCATCACTGGGAGTGAACCCATCATGGACTGGAGCTGGATCTACCAACAACACCTCAAAATGCTGGAAGCCAACTTGACATTAGCTCTCTCTGTTACACTTAGTACTGTAGCAGTATTTATGATGCTGAGTCAAAGAGAAAACGAAGGTGAAGCAAATGCAGAGTACGAGTCCAGACCCCTAAACAGCTCTAAACTGAAACTAAAAACACCTTCTCAGCACGTTCAGTAATTCCAATAGGAAAATAAAACAAGACAAATAAATATCAGGAAGTTAACCACACGCATCCCCTGAATCTAGATGTGTTTTCAAAAAAGTTGCAGTGCCGTCACCGAAGGTTTTTGGAAAACATACAGTGGCTGAGTTGGGAATTACCAAGTGTTCCTTTAACTTCCCTATCTTGTCCCTTCCTGACTTGGAACCCCGGCTGGGATGATTAACATAGCAGTCCACATGCTACAGCTTGCTGGTTTCCTGTCAAACTTCACTGGAAGAGATGGGTAGGGAGAACTCACCATTCCATGCAAGATGTTAAATACAGAGGCTTTCCTGTGGCTGGATGGAAGGACATGTTGAGGTGCCGTATATCTCCTGGGAGAGTGTTGATGACACAGGGCGAGCATCCGGTTTAGCAAAGTGATGCAAATGCGGAAGTGCCTTAAACCTGCAATCTATCTGAATTCCAGATAGGGGGGATACGTCGTTGCAAAAGAGCTCGGTTTCTGTAATAGTCAATGAGAATGAGAGGCACTTCTCACTTGATTTATTACCTCAGTAAACATGTTCATAATGAGTAAATGGTCTCAATTGCTAGATTTAAGCCTTCTGAAATACATAATGATGTTCATTTTATGAATTATGGTCTTGTTGATTTTTAAATCTGCAATAAAACAAAGGGGACCTATGGCATGGCTATGGCGTTCGGTTGTACAACAAAACACTCAAAGGAGTTGGCAGTTGAGTTTTTTCGGTAAGTAACATTACATTTTGTTTTACATTTTGTTTACTCCTAAAACAGGAGACAGATAGCAAGAGAACAGCAACACCGTGGCCAACACTGCACAGAGTGAACATGGAGGTATAAATACTAATGCTAATGAGGACGAACAAACAGCTGAGATGGTTAGTGGAATGACATAATGGAGGAAGTCCATACATGGTCATGCAGTGTCGTTCCCATACTCGCCACAGGATGGCAGCAATGCTCCATGGAGCGTGACAGTATTATCAAAGTGATTGCTAATGTTCTTGAGGATAATGATTATTTTGAATGGCTAACCATGCCACCAGACCATATCTTACTACTTTTATATTCAGGTGTCGATGTTTAGACTGCTCTAAGATATTCAGCGTGGATATGTGTATTTAGGATTTACCACTGAACATGTCTGTTTTGGTTTTGGTAGGTCTGTAAACAGATTTGAATAGGACATCAAATGGAAAAAAAATCATATGCCACAGACAGTTTTGTCAGCTTTCAAAATGAGATTTCCCTTCCTCGAGCTAATGAATTGCTTCAGCTCGGTCCAGATGGGGAATGTTGATTTGAGTGAAAACCTAAAAAATCCACACAGAGACACACACTGCACATATGTACATATGCATGCTGCAGTGTTTAAATACATCTCAATCTCACCATCCCCCATTACACACACCGACATCCACATACACTAACAAGCAGTTCCTTGCATAACCCATCATCCATCCTCTTTACCCCTCATCCTCAGGTTCAGCAAGTGGCCTAGACCCTATGTCACTAACTCTTCCCTGTCACCGTCACATCGACAATCCCTCCTGGCAGGATCCATCATCTGGTTGGCAGACCGGGTGCCAGTCAGTCAGACTCGCCTCCCTCCCGGGGGACCAGCCGGCTCGGGGAGACACACAGAAGCCCTCCCCAGGCTCGGCAGCAGCTGGGCCGGGTAGGAAATACTGAGAGGAGAGAGGCGCGACGGTGCAGATGTGGGGAGTGTGAGGAGCTCTGAAGGCAACAGAAGGTAGGTATCGCCATAACAGCCGTATCCTCCAGTACCGTCCGTGTTTGTTTTTTCAACCTTTTCCTGTTGAGGGACAGGCACTAGGCCCTTGATCTTTGCGAGGCTCTGAGGAAAACACTTAGCTTTTGTTCGCCAAGATGAGAGGGGGTAAAACGGGAGGAATGGAGAGAGAGCGGGAGAGAGATGGGGAGAGGGACAGAGAGAGGAAGGGAAATACAGAGAAGGGGAATAGAGAGAGAGAGAGCAATAGAGGGAAGGAATAGAGTGATGGATGGGTGAAAAGAGTGTGAAGGAAAGAAAGAGGGTGTGAAAAGAAGTAGATACAGTATGGAGTCTGGGAGAAATCTGGTGTTAAAATGTGGTGCAAAGGGTAGTCACACCATACATAATAAAAACAGTCCCAGTTCCTAAGGAGATATTAGATGCAAAGCCTTATTGTCGGCTAACATTTTTACTGTCACGTAATGCATCCCAACATGATGCAACACAATTAAGAACAACAACACAGGACAACTTATTGCTTTCTTCTTATATACTTATTGGTGAACTATCGCTTTCAATCCCTCTCTTCTCTTTTTTCCCCATTCTTTTTCTCTTCCCCATTCTTTTTCTCTTCCCCATTCTTTTTCTCTTCCCTATTCTTTTTCTCTTCCCTATTCTTTTTCTCTTTCCTATTCTTTTTCTCTTCCCTATTCTTTTTCTCTTCCCTATTCTTTTTCTCTTCCCTATTCTTTTTCTCTTCCCTATTCTTTTTCTCTTCCCTATTCTTTTTCTCTTCCCTATTCTTTTTCTCTTCCCTATTCTTTTTCTCTTTATCTGTCCTGAGTTAGGTTATGACAGAGATGACAGAGGATGAGACGTTGACTTTAATCATTCAATCTTAATAGATGAATCAAAGGAATGTGACATCACAAACATGTTAATTGCCTTCAGTCAATGAAGACAAATCGGAAAAAGAAAAATCCCAGAAGATCAACACATTTTCTTTAGTCACTAAATGATGGTAAATCCAGGGAATAGAACTATCGAAAGATATGCAATTTCTGGGAAATTACACTCCTTTTATACATTTTTCACCAAACACTTTTATCTCCAACATAATCATGTGTTCAATACAAATGCTGTTCTGCAAGGAGAAACACAATACAAATAGACAATAGATTAAAACAAGCCATCGACCATATTGCACAGTATTATTTATTGCTTGTCCAAAACAGTTGACATAAATGCAACCTCTATCTTCTAATGAAGGCTGTGTTGATTGTTCACTGAATTTTTCATCCAATGACGCTTTAGAAATTTAGAAAATTGGGTCTAAGATAATCAGCATATTTAGGGAACATAAGGGAAGATCAAAAAGTGGATTTAAGCTTTAAAAAAATGTTTTTTCCTCCTGAAATAACATTTAACAGCAGTTCAATAAATTCTAAATTTTTTGACAATATGGATTATTCCTATTCTTATAGCATCAACTAACATCAGTATCTTTTGCATTATAATAATCTTACTTGCACTATCCTATTTCAATGGAATTACAACATAATTTGACTTTGAAATTGGAATAAACCATTCTCAGAAAGTGTGATGTATTTTTTACCATTAGGGGAATACTGATCTTTTCTGTATGGTCTCAAAAGACTTGTGTCAACAGACTAGTTCTCAAATCTTTTCAGCTACAATTGTCACTTACACTTGATACTATAGTTCAATTGAGTTTTTGCAATACTTTTTTTCCCATTGTAACACTATCATCCCTGTAAACGTGCACACCTTCTTCTAACAACAATGTATTTGAGAAAGTGGGACATTTTCCCACAGTTCCCAGAAGTCCCACTGTGTTCACACTCCTAACACTAACTCCATGAAAAAGCCCCAAATAAAAAGATTTAAGTTTTGTAGGTGAAAGGACTGGATGTGCTATATTAAATTGTGCAAGCTAAATTACAGATTCTACGTCTTCATAAGTGTGTGTGTGTCACCAACAACATTTGGTTTATGTTTGCGTGCGTGTGTGTGAGCTTATGTGTGCACACACGTTTGCCAAGTGTCTGTGTAGTACAGCGGAGCATCTGCAGTGTCAGTCACACAGGCTGTTAGCACACAGGCTTGACAACTCCATCAGGGCAGTCTCAAGGTAACTGTCAATCACAACAAATCATCTTCTCCCTCGGCACTCCAAAGACCACCTCCCTATATCTCTATCCCTCTATCCACTAGAGCACAAGACAGCAGAAATACATCTCTATTTACCAATGCAAACTCCTTCTTTCAATAGGCTCCGAATTAGGCAAGACGAACATGAGAAAGAGGGAATAATAGAAGTAAGAAAAACGGAAGAAGGTAGAAGTGAAATAATAAGAGGGGAAACAGGAACAAGAGGTGTTTTCAGGCCAGGAACATGGTGAAGAATTCATTACAGTATACTTGGTTTGCCGAAAGAGCAGTGATTAAAGGGCTAGATTAGAACCCATGCTTCACGGTGCATTCCCACCAGAGGCAGTGTCCTAAAGTAGATGGTCGAACCACTCTTACGTCACAACACGTTTCATCAAACAATACTATCCAGTTCAAATATCATTTTATAAAACAGGTTTGGGTCCCATACAGTAGGTTACCATGATGATAAAACCATGAACATTTCACAGTCCTCTGTATATGTTAGTTTTTAAGTTATGTCACACATACTTTGCATGCATTTCAGCAGATGCTCTTATCCTGAGTGACTTACAGTAAGAACAGGGACATCACATGTAGCAACTTATGGTAACATACCTTGCTCAAGGACACAATGATATAGGGCTGCAACTAATGATTATTTTGATAGTCAATTAATTAGATGGTTATTTATTAGATTGAATGATGAATCTGATAAAAACTGACAAAACATAAATATTTTCATAATTGTATTCAAAAAACTAATTGTTATTCCAAACATAACAATTTAAACATAAATACCAGACCTAGATACATGCTATACAACATGTGCAAAACATGTTTTTAGTATAGTGCATAACATATGTCCTAACATATGTCACAATATTTGTTGAATCAGCATTTAATTTTACAGTTGTGCAAGTAAGTTTGCATACCCTGGCAGAAATTGTGATATTCCGGCAGTGATTTTGACAATATGACTGTTCATACAAAAAATCAGACTGTTATGTAAGGAGAGTGATCATGTTTGGCTCCTTTGCAAAGCATACTGACAACAGAAATAACCCAAATGGCCCTGATCAAGTGTTTACATACCCTTAAATGTTTGGCCTTGTTACAGACACACACCTGTGTCATTTTAAAATGCAACTAGTTTCAGTGTGTAAATAGTCAATGAGTTTGTTAGCTCTCACATGGATGCAATGAGCAGGCTAGATAATTAGCCATGGGGAGCAGAAAATAACTGTCAAAAGACTTGCGTAATAAGGTACTGAAACTGCACAAAGTTGTAAAAGGATATAAAAAAGATATCTGAAGCCTTGGACATGCCAGTCAATACTGTTCAATCACTTATTAAGAAGTGGAAGATTTGGGAATCACTTGATACAAAGTCAAGGTAAGGTAGACCAAGAAAGATTTCAGCCAAAGCTGCCAGAATAATTGTTCGGGATACAAAGAAAAGACATAGAGGCTGCTCTGGAAAAAGACGGTTTGATTGTTACAAGGAGTACAATACAACAATATTTGAACAAAAATGAGCTGCATGATCAAGTTGACAGAAAGAATCTTTTACTGCGCCAGCGCCACAAAAAAGCCTGGTTACAATATGCCCAACAACAACTTGACACACCTCACACCTTTGGCACACTGCAATTTGGAGTGACAAGACTGAAATAGAGCTTTATGGTCACAACCATAAGCACAATGTTTGGAGAGGGGTCAACAAGGCCTAGAGTAAAAAAGAATACCATCCCCACTGTGAAGCATGGTGGTGGCTCACTGATGTTTTGGGGGTGTGTGAGCTCTAAAGGCACTGAAAACCTTGTTAAAATTGATGGCAAAATGAATGCAGCATGTTATCAGACAATATTGACAAAACAAATTGCATTCTTCTGCATGAAAGCTGTGCATCTTGGACTTTCCAGCACAACAATGACCCTAAGCACAAGGGCAAGTTGACCCTCCAGTGGTTATAGTAGAAAAATGCATGTAGTAGGCCTATTTTTGTGTGTGGATTTGTGCTGGTTTGTCATTGTCTCAGTGTGAAATAAATATTAATTATAATTGTTATTATTTCTGTTCTTAACTCATTTGTTCTTCTCCTCACAGTGAGGAGTATTTCAGAGCTGCTCTGGAGTTTACACCACCTGTAGGGTTACTCCCTTGTTTAATCACACTAGCCAGGTCTGGGCGGACCACCTGATGTAAGTTTGGTTAGGGCACCTTGATTGTGTGTGCCAGTAGGATTCAGTGTTCTCCTTATCTCCCTATATTATTACAGTGGCTACAATAGAAGCCCTTGTCTAACAGTATACTGTTTTGTGTCTGTGTCCATCCAGCCACAACTCCATACCTCTTTCGGCAGTGAGATTTGACATCCCCTCCCCTCAGGGGGAGCAGTGTGTAACAAATGTGGGCGCTGCTAATCAGACGTCTCTGTAGTTGGTGACTGAGGTGTGGTGTTAGGGTGTAAGAACTAGCTAGGTTTAGTTGTTTTTGTGTTAGTTGCTGTGTCTTTGGTGTCTTATTGCGTGTAGGTGTAGTGTTCATAATGGCATTGTTGGCCACAGAGTTATTTTTGGAGAACCCCTGATATGAGGTATTGAGGGCTGCGTAAATCAAACCTAGTTTATGTTGTGTATCATTACAGAATAGAGGTGCATAAACATGCTCTCAGGGCAGAAATCCCTAAAGTTGTCAAGGAGAGTTTACTAGAACAAGGAGTTCTGATGTCCAAGGATGAGGATTTCGCTGAGGAAGGTCGTAAGGGGGATGAGGAAATGACAGGTCTCTTGCCCGCACGGTCAAAGAGCAGTGTGGGGGATGACACTAGGGCACATATTAACCCTGCCCAAGTTTGACTCGTCCTCTCCTGTATCTGTTGGTTCAAAGTGAGGCAGCTCGACTTGTCTTGAAGTAGACTTTAAGAACAAGGCAGAGAGGAGAAGGATACAATTTGAATTGGAAGTTAGGAAAATGGAGATACAGACCAACAAGATTTGGAGGTAAAACGGATTTAGGTTGAGACAGATAAGGAAGCCATGATACACATACGGCAGATGAAGCTTGATGTAGCTCCTCCACCAGTGGGTAAAGAGGGCCATTTTGATGTGACATTGCGGTGGTCCCTCCATTTGTGAGTCTAAGGTGGACTCTTATTTTTCCGCCTTAGGCCTCTGTTACTACAGTGTAAACTGATGTCCATAGAGGACAGTTTGCAGCATGACACTGTTAAGGGTACCGTGTTGCATGCCTTTGAGTTGATGCCAGAGGCATACAGGCAACTTTTTAGGCACCACAAGAAAAACTCTAGTCATACAGAGTCCTTATTCGACTACCTATGTGGCTATGAGATAATTTATTTTACTTGAGGATTTTAAAACCACCTGCCAGACAAAATAGTAGTTTATCTTGATGAATAAAAGGTAACTACGTTGACCCGCGAGAGGCGGCAATATGCATGTGCATTTGGAGGAGAATCTCTTTCAACTACCCAGAAGAAGATGAAAAGGATTTATGACAAGAGGACTGTGGGTTGACTGTTTGAGCCAGGCGATCAGGTGTTGGTGTGGTTGCCCCTGCCTGGTTCATCTCTGTCGGCCCAGTTCTCAGGTCCATACACTGTAGAGAAGAGAATAAGTGAGACAAATGACTTAGTGAAAACCCCAGAACACAAGCATTCATCTCGGCTGTGCCACATTAACATGTTGAAAGAATACCATTTAAGGGATGATTCTTAAGGATCAGCCCATTCGAATCCACCAAGGAGTCCCGTTCGAAGGGCTGAAATGATGACCAGTGTGGATCTGAGGACAAGACAGATGATGGTTTGGAGCTGAAAAATACACATGTGACTTGTGAATGAATGTGTAACTCAGAATTACTACCTTTATTCAGCTGATCCATGCTTTTTCCAGCATTTTCCAGGATGTTCCCAGCCGTACTACTGTCTTGGATCACGACAAGGAGATCAGAGATGCTACACCCATCAGACAGCATCCCTACCGAATCCCGGACGAGCCCCCAATTTGTTTACGCACTGCTCCCTCTGAGGGGAGGGGAAATCAAACCTCAATGCCCAAGGATGCCCTTTGACCAACGAAAGAGGTATGGAGTAGTGGGTGCAAGCAACAGTACAGTATACCATTAAGAATATATGAGTTATGAACAGAAATAATAACAATTATAATTTATATTTATATCACACTACAACAACTCCACACACAAAAATTGGCCTACTACACGCATACTCCAATAACCAAACTCAAGCCTCTACAGCCGCCTGCCTGGTCTCTGCCTCGGCCTTCGCGTGTGCCTCGTCCTGCTGAGCCTCTGTCTGCCTGGTCTCCGACCTGCCTGGAATCCGCCCGCCGGACCTCCGCTTCTGCCTCCGCCCGCCAAACCTCTACTTCTGCCTTCGCCCGCTGGACCTCCGCTTCTGTCTCCGCCCGCCCGACCTCCGCTTCTTGCTCCGCCCGCCAAACCTCCACTTCTGCCTTTGCCCACCGGACCTCCGCTTCGGCCTCCGCCCGCCGGACCTCCGCTTCAGCCTCCGCCCTCCAGACCTCCACTTCTGCCTCCGCCCTCCGGACCTCTGCTTCTGACTTCGTCCGCCCCGTCTCTTCATCGGCCGCCTCCTGCCTGGCCTCCTCCTGCCTGGCCTCCTCCTGCCTGGCCTCCTCCGGCCTGGCCTCCTCCTGCCTGGCCTCCTCCTGCCTGGCCTCCTCCTGCCCGGCTTTTGACTGTTTTGTCCCTGCTTGGGGCCTTGTCCCTGCGGGTCTGGGCCTGTGGTTTCCGGTGGGGCGTTTCTTCGGTCCTGGACACCATTTTTGATTTGTGGGTGCCTCTGGAGCTGTGCCTTGAGGGGGGGTATTGTAACATTCCCCCTTCCTGCCCCAGACTATGGCCTAGACCGATACCTGGACTTTTGTGTCTCTCTTAGTTTCTTTTTACTTTGAGTAGGTCCTATATTCCTGTTCTGTCTTTGTATATATGTATGGCCCAGCATCTGTCTAGTTTTCTGTCTCCTTCTTGTGGTCTTAGCTTGTCATGTATTGTCAGCTACTCCTTGTGAATGCCCATGTAATTAGTTCATCTTAGTCAGCTGTACCTGCTGAGAAGGATTTTTTGTTTTCTCTGCTTAGAAAGCTTTTCGAGTGCCTTGTGACCTTAGTTTATATCTTTAGTTCATGTCTGTTTGAGTATAACTGTTTTTGTACACTACCCTGCGTTTATATTGTTTTGTAGTTTTTCCCAGTATAGGTGCTCCTGTTATCTTGGTGTCCCTTGCTCATTCCTTAGTTATTATTTATAAATATAAAGCCTATTACAAACGTTATTACGAATACCTTGTGCTGTTTTCACCTGCCCCTAATCCAGATTGTGACACAAACAAATTTCTCTCTCATTCAACTCGCACAGCTAATGCACAACCTAACCAAACAGAGCTTAGGCATAGACAGCCTGACCAGAGAGAGAGAGAGACACACACACACACACACAAAAAGGCACAATAAATATAACAGAAGAAGGGCATGATGGGATTGCAGCTGATGAGTGGAACCAGGTGAACTGGATTATGTAGTGGAGGAGTCATTGCTGAGGGAGAAGTGAAATAATGACCTGATGAGTGTCAAGTGTACAGAAGAGACACGCACAGAATAGAACAAACACACACACACTCACATAATAGGACTGGGAGACGTAACACCATCACTGTCTCCTGACCTTAATAATATTGGGCCACTCTGGGGAGATCTTAATCGTGCGGTTCATGCAGGATGACCAAAGACTTTGCATGACCTGGAGGCATCCCGCCAAGAATAGTGCGCTGAACTGTGACTTGGAATCTCCCATGGCAAGAGGTTTTGCATTCATTCATGCAATTTTCTCACAGTTCAGTAGCACAGAGTTTGTGGTTCGACTGGTCGAGTCGGTTTTCCGAAGATGGCCCCTGGCTGTATACACAAACGGTACTGTCTTTTAACTACTTAGGGAGCACCATACCGGCGGCGGTAGGTTTCTGCCCCCCCACCACCCCCAAAAACTGGTTCACAAGTCCAAACAATCACTGTTCACAAGTCCTATTTCTAGGTTATATATACATGTTATATATCTACATAAAGCTTAGACACTCAGGAAGGTAGCAAATGTCACCATTCTACAGTAGCTATAACAACAACAAAAAATTCCCCTCATAATGTGAGCTACATGCCTTGTACAGATGTGCCTCAAATTAAATGGAATGTAAAACTAGAAACAAGGCTAACACCGTCATTTATTGGGTTATATATACATGTCTTATATGTCCTTAAAGCTTAGAATCTTGGGATTCTAGCAAATATCTCAGTTTTAGCGTAGCTATAAAATTCACAACGTTACGACTTCTTAATGTCAGCTACGCGTCTTTTTTTCACTTCATAGTAAATACATTAAGGAATAAAAACAAAGCTCACAAATGCAATATTTAAGTTATAAATACATGTCTCATATGTCCTTAAAGCATAGAATGTTGGGGTTCTTGCTAATATCTCGGTTTTAAAATAGCTATGAAAATGAGATAATTATTAATCATAATGTGACGTAAACAGCCAGTACCAAAAGCTGTTAGCTGGTTTACTCAACTAGCCGTTTTTGTACCTAAAACTAAATTGAATGGCAAAGGGAAAACACGGCTAGCACCCTCATTTTTTAGGTTATATATACAAGTCTTATATCTCCTTAAAGCTTAGAATGTTGGGGTTCGAGTAGAAATCTCGGTTTTAGTGTAGCTGTAAAATTAAAAATGTTATGGCTGCGAGTTCCAACTGCACATTACGAAAACAGTAAAGCGTTTTTTTTCTTCTAAAAAAAATCAAAATGCCAACTAGAAACACAACTACCACGCTCATTTTTTAGGATATATATAAAAGTCTTATATGTTCTTCAAGCTTAGAATCTTGGGATTCTAGCAAATATCTCAGTTTTAGTGTAGCTATAAAACTCACAACGTTAGACTACTTAATGTCAGGTACGCGTCTTGAAAAAAATAACATTATACTTAGGAAATACAAGTTACCACACGTCACTTATGTTAAGATTTTAGTACAAAATATTTTACTTACGGTCATAAAATCCTTCTTTTTGGTCATCAAAGGGTCCCAGTAATGACTTAAAGTAAAGTTTTCCCAGGTAAAATCCATCTTGAATATAAAAATAGCATTTTCTTACCGGACTTTTAAATCTACTCATAAATAAATGAAAAACCGAGTGTATTTTCCATGCACTTCTGAACTAAAGAAGGATGTAAAAAGTGTCCAAAAGCTTAACAATTTCGGCATATACGTCATCCTTATGAAACATAGTTCTTAAAAATGTGCAAGATTAACAATTTTAACTGAAGACTGACAGAGATAATTCAGGAAAGATCTGTGTTGTTCGTCTCAGGACCCGGATGT
The DNA here is from genome assembly GCA_016801145.1 of Umbra pygmaea. Classification (NCBI taxonomy): domain Eukaryota; kingdom Metazoa; phylum Chordata; class Actinopteri; order Esociformes; family Umbridae; genus Umbra; species Umbra pygmaea. The sequence goes on along the minus strand of JACXGM010000718.1, from coordinate 558 downwards.
AAACGTCATCACGGTGCATATTTTCTAAAAATATAGTTTTACAAACATAGCTATAGCTCATTGGCTGTTCACTCAATCAATCTAAAATGTTAGACTTATGTGGTCAGCCCCTTAACAACATGATTTGAATTAGATCCAGTATCCTATCTTAATATATCTCGCTTTGTAGGGTTCTTTCAGATTGCAATACAGGTAGTTGGTAAACCTGCTGGGCATTTCTGCCTGACGCACCTCCACCGGTGCCTTAGCGATTGAGGTGTACATTGGAGAACACTATGTAGGGCATTCACGGGTCATCAGCTGGGGACCACCAGTCACAGATGTTTCGCTCCTTTAACCCCAGTACATCTCATGGTGGTGGAGCAATGGCAGGGATTTCTCCCTGCCACCCCCTGCGGACGCCCTAGGTGGTGGCTGGACCCCAATTCTTTGCCTTCCTTCTCAGCCACAGCCAGAAACTGCCTCTTTCTGCCTCCTCTGCTAGCTCTTTCATGGCTTTGCGGTGCCTCGCTCCTTTTACACCCATGTTGCGGAGCAGACCAGAGGTTGAGGAGCCCA
>JACXGM010000717.1:30744-66004 GCA_016801145.1 Umbra pygmaea | reverse complement strand
TCATACTCTCACATATACACGTATAACATTATACTCTCACATAGATACCATCATACTCTCACATAGATACCATCATACTCTCACATAGATACCATCATACTCTCACATAGATACCATCATACTCTCACATAGATACCATCATACTCCCACATAGATACCATCATACTCTCACATAGATACCATCATACTCTCACATAGAGACCATTATACTCTCACATAGATACCATCATACTCTCACATATATACCATTATACTCTTACATAATGGTATATACAATGTATCCCTCTATATATTGACCAATGCAATTATTATCTACTCTTTATATTACTTTTGCCTGAGCATACACATGTTGTTGCATCAGTCAGCCATCATGGCTGCAGAGTTTTGTAGCCATGTTGCAAATGTATCACTGTAAACTGAGCTGTAAACATTTCCACCCCATAAACCCACAGAAACATCCCTCCCAAAAGTACAGAGTTCATTTCTTTTTGAGATGTACTCTAAAATTCAAGGTCTGGTTTGGAGTAATGTCCATTTTCAAAAAGCAATAACTGGAGGACTTCATGTCTGAAACAGTGAGGGGTAATGTTGAAATAAGGGTTTTTGGGAATATGAATCTTGAGTGGATTCAATCAGAGGAGCTTTCCTCAAGTCCGCTGAGTTCTAGTATTAATGAAAACCAGTGCAGGATAAAGCAGCGCTCTGAAGGGTTTGTTACTTCATGGTTTGACCACAAACCTCCTTCTTCTGGGAGAACATATACACGGAGGGCTGAGCCTGTAAACGGTTCCCTTGCCTGCATGAGTCAGACTGTGGCCATACTCTTGGTTGCGTGGCCCTGGTTCATTTTGCAATCATTTCATTGATAGTGAGACTAACAAGCACACCTGGTAAAAAGATAGGCCTATATTTTATAGTGACAATTATTTATTGGAGATTATTGGGGGAAGAAAAATAATCTGAGGTCAAGCAACGCTAATTTACCTTTTCACACTATAATTTAAACCTCAACATCTGAACTCTAAGCTCTGATTTGAATTTACATTGAAAATGGATACAATTTCACATTTAGCTTTTAATACAAGCCAGCACAAGATTTACCAAACATCAACAAACAATCTGAAAAAAAAAGGAATTTATAACTCAAACAAAGTAGAGGAGAAGTATTTAATGTAAACAAACTGGCACGCAATGCATTTTCATCAAAAAAATAAAATCCAAAGGTTTTTCCCAACCCTCACGGGTCGAAAATGTCCATTGAGAATCTTCAACTGTCTGTGTAGCAGACTGGTTGGTATTTTCTCCTGTTTCATAACTACTTCCATCCTACTTATTTTTCGCAGTAGTGACAGCGCCTTGGATCTATGTTAAAGCTCTGGGTTGAGCAAACAGACAGAGGTTAGAGGTCATCAGTAAGTTATATTATAACAAGATAGCTTGCATTCTCTGCCAGGCAACAAGCAACGGCAAACAGAGGTAGGGTCGGAGGCTTTCTAACCCCAAAGACAAACACATTTGAGACAATTTAGCCATATGCTGAGCTAGTTGTGGTGGTGCTATGGCAATCGATTAACAATTCATTAAAGACATAGCCATTAAATATCTGTCATCCAGACACAGAATTGGTTAGCATACTGTCAGCTCAAGTTTAATAGAAAATGGCCATCACCAGTAAAAACCCTTGCCATCCATCTTAAAGTCTTATTGACCTTGTTCCTACAGTAACAGATCTGCCCCAATGTGGCTATCTGTCATCTACATGTATGCCATGGGGCCTTACTTGTCTAAACTCACATATTCACTCTGTCTTACTCTGCACACAAACAGGAAGAGTTGTGTTCCCTGTGGACTTAGGTGCAGAATGACTACACTGTGATCTAGGTCTATGGTGTATAACACTGCATTCCTGGACAATGACTCGATAACTTCCTGCCCACATTCGTAGAACCTGGACTCACTTGTGCTTGAAAAAATACACATCATGCATCATACTTGCACACATAAACACACAAAATCAATGTTACTATGTAGAAGATGGAAATCAATGTTGGGATTATAGCTACAGTTTGACTAAATAGTGTATATATTATCTTAATACATTGTTCAGACAAGCGCAGAATTATGGCTGAATTAGCTGGCATCAACGACTGATCAAAACGATGTTTAAACATATTTCCTCCCCAATTAGATTATATAAAATTAATAATTAAGGCTTTGCTTTAAAAAAGCATTCTTCTAAAGCATCCAAAGCTCCCAAAGATATAACATAGCCTAAGGTGAGCAATGTCTGTAACATCAAATCCCAAAAAAATAACAGTACTGAAGCATGGTACAAATGTTGTGATTATGTTGTCTTGTGAGGTTCCAAGCCAGCCTACTGTAGTTAGATGTAGAGGTTCAAACCCCATTGCTAAACTGTTAGGGTGGGAAGTGTGAAATGTTGTTTTCACATTTTCCCTCAGACTCTACAAAGCTGCTTTAGTAAATCAAAGCCAAAGACAAGGTCAGAGAGAGGATGACTTGAATGAGACAAAATGCACATGCACAAAAATGTTAAGAGTTCAATTGGAAGATAAGAAAAGGCTTTAAAAATAGGCGCTAAACACAAACGAACACTGGCACACATCACAACCAGGATTTGTGGACAGAAGTCCCTGTAACTACTAACAAGAACCCCAGCAACATCAAAAGAATAATTCATGTGATCAAAGAGTTGAGCTAGACTAGCATTCCGGCTAAATTGACAAGGCAACAGAGTTTGAAACAGACCTAAGGAAAACAATACAACAGCCATCAAAGAATGGGGGTGTTTTTCAACCCACCCTTCACTGTCTTGCAGATTTAAAATTTGGTTAGCAGTAGTGAAAGCGTATAGTCCTAATAAAAACATTTTACAATGTGTTTGGTACACTATAAAATTGCTACAGTATACTGTACCTTACAATCAATCATTTTTTACAACTTATTTAAGGAATTGGTTATCACACACAACATAATCTCTGAAACACAGAAGTAGGGTTGGGTGATAATTCAGTATTTATCGTTATCGAATTTTTGAAAATAATATAGAGAAGAATATTCCATATCGACATATCGCGATAACAGCTGGTATTGTTTGAAACAAAGAAACATCCAACAAATGAGGAGTATTTCATATTTATTGTAGTTCAGTTTTACCTGAAATTTGAAACAGAAATATAACAAGGTCAATCAATATTTTTTGTATGTTTTGTTTTTAATTTGTTTATTTAGCAGAGTATACACTTTGATGTAATCAAGTCACAGCAGGTCCTATCTATATTTTAATATATCGTCATGCATATCCTATCGAAAAAGTATTTGTTTTATATTGTGATATCATTTTTTGGCCATATCGCCCAGCCCTACACAGAAGTAAATTTTGTGTGATTTGGTAAACTGCTTCATTTAACTTCTGTATCCATATGCTGGTTAAAAAAAATTGACATTCAAAACCTAAGCTAAACCCCTTTTGATATTTCTTATCATGTTTAACCACCACTGTCGTCCAATCGTGATTTGCCCAAAATAATCAGTGACGATAACAAAACAAAACAATGCATATCATTATTAGATTTCTGTGAGCAACAGCTGGCAATTATTCTATATTAGAATTAGTCTATATTATACAGAATCTGTCGACAGGAGACTGCACAAAACATGATGAACAAATGAATGAAACAAATACCGGTAGGTATTATTTTATGATACTTCATTGTTATTGCAATGACATGCTGTTGTGAGCATCTGTGTATTGCTAAGTGTCCAGAGCAGCTCAGTGTCATGCTGGTGCTGTATCTAATAGCTGTCATTTATTTAACAGCCAGCCTAGAGGATATAAAGGCCAGTCTGCGGTGGACAGGGCAGGCAAAACAATACTGTTGCACTGCCAGTTTGCTCACCTTCACTCTCTCTCACAATCCCTATCTCCCCCTCTCCTCTTCTTGGATGCCTCATTTGGTGGGATTATAAATACAGCTCAGGAAAACAATTAAGATACCACTGCAACTCTTTCCTAAATCAACTCCATTGAAAACCTCTGGAATGTGATCAAGATGAAGATGGATGTTCACAGGCCATCAAACAAAGGGGAGCTGCTTGAATATTTGCTCCAGAAGTGGCATAGTCACCCAACATCAATGTGAAAGACTGGTGGAAAGAAAGCCATGACACATGAAATCCAATTATTATTATTATTATACAATTTGTATTATTCCAACAAATATTGATTTCTGAACTCTTCGTAAGCTAACACATTAATATTGGGTAATTAAAAAATGAATACACTATAATCTTGCTAATCCGGCCATTCCTTGCAGAGGGGTGCCAGATTAGCTAGTGTGCTAGATTACTGAGAGTGCATAAAAATGTAGTTTAATACATCATTAAATGTAATGATACAAGTTAACTGTATGTAGTACAGTACATATAAAAAACATAAATAAGAGACAAGCATTTGATAATGGTAATAAAACACCAGCAATACTTGCTATACTGTCTAATTTACAACAATGAAATTATCTTTTCATATCAGTACACTAACAGTAAAGTACGGTACAATATTGTATGTACAACCCTGATTCCGAAACATTTGGGTCAGTATGTAAAATGCTAAGAAAAACAAAGATGAGTGATTTGTTAATGTACTTAAGACTTGTATTTATACCAAAAAATTATCAAGACATGGTATTTGATGTTTTACCTAGTCAACTGCATAGTTTGTTGAAGATAAACACTTACGTTGAAAAGTATGCATGCAACACGTTCCCAAAAAGTTGGAACAGGGGCAATTAAGGACTAATAACGATGCGACAAGTTGAGAAAAGAAAGGGGATATGAAACAGGCGAGGCAATTGTGTAATCATAGTAAATAAGGAGCCTCAAGGATGGGTTGAGGCTCATCAATCTGCCAACAGATGAGTCAGCGAATAATCCACCAGTAACAACAACATTCCCCAAAGACATATCGGTAGAATTTTGGGCATTTCACCTTCAATAAGTGCACAATACAATTAAAACACTCAAGGTATCCGGTAAAAATCTGGTGCGTAAAGTGCAAGGACACTTCAGAATATGTGATCCCTCAGACATCTCTGATGAAAAAACGTAATGAGTCTGTAGTGGATAATATCCTGACAATGGCTCAGGAATACTTTGGTAAAACTTTGTCTGTCAAAAACACCATTCGATGCTGCATCCAAAGATGCAAGTTAAAGCGTAACTCTCGCCAAAATGCAACATAACGTCTTTTTTTTAATGTACTCAAGTCAAACTTTTGTTTAAAAGCATAATTAGGACAGAAACACCACTTTTAAGATTTTCCTTATTTTTGGTTTACGTCAAATCGCCTTTAGAACGGGAGGCATGGGGCACTTGACCAAAACCAAAAATAAGGAAAATCCATAGATTGTATATTACTGGACGGAGCCATGTTGTCACCCATTGGTTTGTTAAGATCTGATTTAGGTCATCGAATTTGCTGTTATAGGCGCAGACATCTTGGTTGCGGATGTAACGATTTTAAACGAGAGGGAGGAGTAATCTAGCCAGCTAACAGATATTAATTGGGATGCTAACGAAAAACAGTATTAAAACATAATGTAAAACAAAATGTAACATTACTTACCAGAAAAAAGTGAAATGCCAACTCCTTTGAGTGTCTTGTCGTACAACCGAACACCATAACCATGCCCTAAACGCTGAAATCAATGAGACCATAATTAAAAAATGAACATCATGGTAAATTGCAGAAGGCTTAACTAGCGATTAAGACCATATACTCATTATGAAAATGTTTACTGATCAAGTAAATTATGTCTCTCATTCTCATAGACTTTTACAGAAACCAGGCTCTTTTGCAACCAGACATATATTATATTATACTCAGATAGAATGCAGGTTTAAGGCACTTCCTCATTTGTGTCAATTTGCCAAACCGGATGCTCACCCTGTGGGAAAATCTTAAGTGGCGTTTCCGTCCTAATTATGCTTTTAAACGAAAGTTTGGCTCAAGTACATTCAAAAAGAGACATTAGGTTGAATGTTGGTGAGAGTTAAGCTTTAAGGCTAGTATGTAAAGCAGAAGCCATATATCAACCCTGTCCAGAAGCACCGCCAAATTCTCTGGGTTCGGGCTCATTTAAAATGTACAATAACACAGTGGAATCATGATTTGTAATCTGACAAGCCAACATTTCAAATAGTTTTGGAAAACACTGCCTCAACAAGAATACTCAGATGTTTGACTGATAAAACTATAGTTTTAGTGATGGGCAGTAGCGTCGCTACAAGTAGCGCTGTTACTAGTTTAATTACATTGCTCAGTAGCGTGGTTGTAGCGTCACTGTTTTCTGAATCAAATAGCTTTACAGTACTGAAGCTATTTTATTGATCAAGTAATGCAGTAGCATCCACCCATCTACATTTTTTGCACAAGTATTTCTGAAGCTCAACTCTGAAATACAACTGCTAAGGATGTTAAGGATCAGTAAGTGACTCGCGCCACCGCCAAACACAGCCTGTATGTGTAGCCGAATAAGGATATGCGAATCCTGAACGATTCGTTTTTTTTGAACGAGTCTTTTCAGTGAAATGGGTGTACTGAATCACTGCACTAAAAGATTTGTTAATGTGAATCACTTTTGCGCAAGTCAAAATTCCACAGATTTAGCAGGTGAAGTCGCACAGACTATTGTCTAAATTTGTTTTCAACTCCTCCCACCTCCTCCCTTTCATTATTTGTGGACATTTTTCCCAGTCCACAAGCCTAAAGAATCTCTGTCCGATATTCAGAAACAGTCCTGCTCTCAGCAGAGAGTGACGAAGATATTCTAAACCCAGACTTGGTGAGCACAATCCATCCAGCAGGAAGTTTGTACGACATTTCAGGGACATTGCCACACAGTGCCAGAGTCTACTCACCAAAAAGCCAAGCCACAATGTTAACTTCGGCTCAGGCTACTACAGTCAGTTAGAATTTGCTATTTATATGAAATAAGTTGTTTATACACCGTTTCCCAATTCAAAAAGTAAATTATTAGCAATGAAGTTTATTTGTGTTACTAGGTGATGTTAGATTATGAAGAGTTGAGTTGGATATTCTATAGTACAGATAGACAAGATATTCTATTTTGAATGCAATTGTGTTGTACATACTAATTATAGCACTTAAATTAGGTTTAAAATTAGTTTTACGAAATATTTCACTCATCAGATTGTGCTACTTTCCCCAGTTCTCAATGACACAAAACGTACTAACCAAATGTTATGAAATACATTAACCACATAATACAATAATAGACAATGTAGACTAACAGAATAATAGCATATTACAACTGATGTAAACTGTTCATATTCATATCATAATGTGGTCATATGTTAATGGAGAATTCCGGGCGATTTCAAAACATAGCTCTGTTGTTTGCATATCAGAAGTACTGTCCGTAGCGTTAATAACTCAAACAATCTGTATTGCCAAAACCATGTTTACCTTTTTCTGCCAATAGACAACCATTACGCATTTACGGGGCAAGTTAAAAAGCGTGCTTTGAGCCACTAAACATGTTCAAAATGGCATTACTAGTCCATATCCATTTGCACTGATTCCTTATAATAAACACAGCGAGTTTGAACAAATAAGTTTGTGTACATACCTTAGTTTATTTCCCATTTTCCAGTGAAGTCCACACTAGTCGATTGTTGAAGTCATACAATTCAATATTCAAAAACGTATTTTTTCCGCAAAAAAAAAACAATTTGCCGTGGTTGTATGTTTAGTTATTTCATATGTGTTAGTTTTCATTCAAATGCATTGCATGTAGTTTTCCTTTAAGTGTTTTCTATTAAGTTGCGTGTAAGGTCCGTTTAATATATGTGACACCTCTCTCTGGTTTGGGCATGTTACAGATAGGGTTTAGGTTAGGTGAGGCTAGTATCTTGTAGATCTGTTTGATTAATGACTATGTACAGCTGTATTCTATTAGTTAGTTTAGCAGACTAGGGAGAGGTGTCGGTCATTCTGATTCTGTGTATATTGAGTATGCGTTACATTGGGTTTGAGAAGTTGTCCGGGAGCTACACACATGTGAGTTGTTCATGCTAATGGTTAGAGTTTGGAAGTTTAGGCGTACGCTCTGTACATGTATGTTAGCACAGTGTCCGTGCCACTGAAAGAGCACGTAGCTAATCGAGTATATCCATGTGCACTCGCTCTATTCTGTTTCACCCTTCAACTGAAGCATCTAAATTAAATAACAAACAACCCCATCTACTTGCCTGGGACTCCCTCTTTCCACAACACCCACGTTAACCGTGACACCTACAGTAGGTTAAGCCAAATGCTTTGGATGAATTCGGATGTACTCACCGGAGCCACCGGCCACAAATTATTGAATTCAAATTCTTGCAGTGTAACTTGGTACGCCCCCCCCCCCCTTGATGGACACTTTAGACAAGCAACATATGTAGCTGACGATTTTGTGATGGGTTTTGTAAATGTTATTAGGTACCATGATCTAGGCCATGGGCTTACGCTAAATTTGACGTCACTTGAAGTGACTCAATAAGGGGTGGCCACTAAGTTCGCTTTGAATTCTCGACCTTGTGGTATTTCAAGTGCAGACTGATTCTGAATAATAAAGAAACTGATTTATTGCCTGTTTGCTCCTGCCCAAGGTTTTCTTTGTGCAGAACCACATCTCCAGTCCCCCTGTCTCAGCCCCAGATGTAATGCTGCATTAGCTTATGTTCTGGGGGACTAGGGTCTTCCTGTCCTTTCTCAGTCTCCACTTAAGTCGAATTGATACATGACGGGTGACGAAAGGCAGTGTGTATATATATATATATATATATATATTTATTTTGGGGTCAGATTTGTATCGAGGTACTAGACCCAAGGTACTCTAATGTTTCTGATGTCATGTTCATCCTAGGAGGACCCACACTCTTGGAGCACGCTTCAGGAACATGTGGCCTGATTACTCCTTCCTGTCCACATCCTGTCCCCATCCTGTGCCCACCCAGCTGTGCTGGTGCCCACGTCACTGCTGTTGGTGATCACGTTTCCACCTGGTGACTCCAGCTGTACATCTGCAGAGAGCGTTGCGTTCTCCCTGCCCAAGACCACTGAACTGTGTTGATGCTACATAAAGACTATGGTCACAGCCCTATGAAGGTAAATATGGTGCAAAATGTGAGAGCACGTAGATGTGATGTGACCACTTGTCAATCTTGCTCAGTAATATCACATAATAGCACATTTACACAGCTAAAGCTGACACAGGTATATGGAAACTTGTATTTTTGCACTTATTGTCTATTGCCATTACTCATTCAACAATAAAATTGACATGTATTTTTCCTACTTCAGTTACATCACTGATTAAAAGTGCAAGAGCTCAGGACAGTGACAGAAAGGAAAGCGAGGTTGAGGAAAGAGAAACAAATCCTACCAAAGAGAAAAAGAATATTTCAAACAAGGACAGAGGGGGAATAGACATTGCCTAAAATATATTTATAACTCAACCCAAATGTAATAAAGTAATTCGTTTTTAAGTAATTGACTTTGACAGTATTGTAATAGTTTTAAAAACCATAATGGGCTAACGTGTTAACTGTTGAGGTTAGCTAGTTTTCCTCAACCATTTAAATGTTTATTTTATAAACTTACGCTCAATAACGTCAACTAAAATGTGTCCGTAATGTAGGGTTTCAAAAGTATTTCAGATTTTAAAGTTATTACCTCAGTAAGGAGCTGATGAAACAATGCTTCTCTAAGGCGACACGAGTAGTAGGTCAGTTTGTCTGGAACTTTTGACGGTCTCCATGGTCCGCCATTGCTGTATAAAAACTGACTGATGAAATCAACGGAGATGACGCACTCCATCTCAATGACTCTGTGGCACACCTACACTGAATCAACAACAATTACCATCAACAGTTATACCCCTTAGGACATTATGAAACACGTTTCTGTACAGATTAGAAAAATAAAAGCACAAATCCCCGTGAAACTACATTATCGTAATGTTAATGCATGACGGCCATTTGTGGTACATCGTTGTCATTTACGGTAACGTTCTGAAGTTAGATCTAATGTTAGCCAAAGTGCATTAATTCACTCGTTTTGTTACTAACGTAATATATTATTAAGAATGTGAGGTGTCTGTGGTATCATTTATTTACTTCTTAATCACAGTACGTAGCTATCTACCAAAACCACGCTTTTAGAACAAACTTACTCTGGCTTGTTGGGCCATTGTGGATCTTCGGTGATAAGAAGAACAGAAAAGAGTGCTTCGTCTTCTGATTTCTGATTGGCTTATCCACCCCCACCCCACCCCTGCTCCATTGCCCTGCTCTCTCACATTTTCACAGCTACAAGTGCAAGTTTGTTTTGCACCAAATGTATCGCAAGAAATAGTAGCAAAGGCCAAGGCGAGCAGATTTGTCACTTTGTAATGCGATATAGCACAGTTGTGAGGTTGTAGAGACCGATTCGAGAGGTTGTGATCGACGAGTTGTGGTTGTACTGGAAAAGTGAGTCATGTTTAAAAAAAATTGCTAGTAAATTTACAGCACATATTATTTTTCTACAAGCTCTCGTGTTTTTTTCTTTGACTTCAAATTCAGCTCACATGTGTGAATATTTTATACAAATGAAAATTTTAACGTACAAGTACAGATTTTTGTGTTGCAAGTTCTCACATCATATTCTACAATTTCTCACATCACACCTACGAGTTCAATTTTAGTTGTGCACGTTCTCACATCATATTCTACAAGTGCTCACATCATACCTACGAGTTCAATTTTAGTTGTACAAGTTCTCACATCATATTCTACAAGTGCTCACATCACATCTACGTGCTCTCACATTTTGCACCATATTTACCTTCATACAGCCCACCCATTCCTATCTTAATTTTTGGACAATAATTGAACATTGATAAACAATGTGACCTTAATACAATGGGCTGTGTACCTGGTACAGCCCTTTGAGTCTGGCCTCCCTAAGTTTCTTCGTAGGTCCCCCCTACTAAGGAGTTTTTCCTAGCCATAGTGCATCACTTGTGTTGCTTGCTCTTATGGGTTTTGGGCCGTGTGTCTGTCAAATCACTTTGTAAAAAGTGCTTTATGAAATAAATGTGATTATGGAACTTTCCTTTAACATAATGCACTGCTTTTAAAACTGTTTTTTTTACAAATTTGAACACATTCTAAAATCGGGATTAATCAAAATCAAGCGGGAACAATGATGAAATTCTATAACTTGTCTATGTTCCTAAATCGTTTGAAGTAATACTTTGACTGTCTTACTCATCAGTCAGCTCTCTCACTCAGGGAGAGAAGGGTTGAGCTAGCGCTAGTGCTACAGCATTAGGTTATTTCTGAAGATGAATGTTCTTGATATAACTTTGTGAAATAACAATTATTTGCGTGAATAACAAATGTTCTTTCACCAAGAAACCCCGCAAATCTGGAAGCCCAATTGCTTTAGGTACTTAACATATACATGTTGTATCATAAACTTAAAATAGCGATAAATGGCGTCTTCCCAGCCACAGTGCTGGTGAGAGGGCGCATTCATGGTGTCAAAAAATGCTGTGTTATAAACTCTAATTTCAATAGTTTGTAAAAACAACATACCATCACTCTATCAATGATATCCTCCCTGATACTCAAACCAGCCTGTCTGGCACCAACAACCATGCCACATTTAAAGTCACTTAAATCACCTTTCTTCCCCATTCTGATGTTTGTTCTGAACTTCAGCAGATTGTCTTATAATGCCGTGGTTCGAGCCTGACTATGGTTTTTCCTGACTTCCCCTGGAACTCATGTAAGAGGCAGCACAAACTGGCATAGCACTGCCCAGGATTTGGGTTAGATAAATCAGATTATTTATCCTGCATGTCACTCTCCAGCGACTCCTTGTGTTCAGATCGGATGCCTCTAAATTCAATTGCAGAAATATAGTTGAATGTAATCATCCCATGCATGATCTAACTAAAGGCTTCCGTGTTGGGTTTGCAGTGCAAAAAGAATTTGTGGCTCTGCAACATGTACTTGGATGTGTGCCCTTCGACATCCCACAGATCTGTCCAAGTAGTTGTGGACCTGCCGATAAGGCAGGGTTAGTGGAAATTTGGAAGAGAGGAAAATGGGCAAAAAATGCATTGACTTGCTGCCATGTGATTAGCCAATTAAATATTTGCATTAATTAGCAGTTGAACAGGTGTACCTAATGAAGTGGCTGGTGAGTGTATATACATACTGTATATTCCCACTGAGTACAGCTTCTATCCAAGAGTAGACTTGACTTTAGGGCATGAGCTTCAAAGCTAATAACACATTTGATGAGGAGTTTATGCATAATCTTGGCAATTCAATTAGGTGCTGGACGCTGGGGTAAAAAACAATATCTTCATGGGGTCAAGTTCTTTGATACCACACAAACAATCTCATTAGAAATATAGATGTACATAGAATGACTGTTACGTGGAGCACTAGACCTTACGCCCTGAGATTTGCTGAGACTGGAGTGAATTTGACAGATGCAATCTATATGGAAATAGCTCCAGTTTGGTCTTTGACAGACAGGTAAACTGGATGTTTCATTCTATTGCTTATGACAATGAAACCACATTAGATTTAGGGATCCATTTCAGATCAGGCCATAAAGTTGAGTGTAAGGCCATCTGGTCCCTTAGTCAGGTTTTGGGCTTGTTTGGAGCAGAATGGCAGAAGGCTCAGACATGTCCTGCAGGGATGAGACGACTTAACCCCAGTGACCATGCAGGATTAGGAAGTGTATATTTCAATGGAGTTCCACGGGTGTTTGCAGTAAACACCGGTCACCGTCTAGCTACAGCAGGTTACAACAGCTGGTTACAGTAGGTTACCTTGGTTGTTTTCTGTCTTTTCTTCAGTATTGTGATTCTACTATTACCTCAGTACCTTTCATTCACTTATCCCTCGCTTGTTCCTGACATTTTCAATGTGTTTTTCCTTGATCTCTTGCTCAGCCTTCCTCATCAGAGCTGCTTTTTCATGTAGGCCTGTGAGGAGTTTGGCTTTTCAAACCAGAGCAAAACACCACCAGTTTACTGAAACCTCTCATCTGTCCCCCTGCCTCTCAGCTTCTCTTCAGCCCTGTCTCTAAAACAGAATGACTCTGCCATTAAAACAGAACAGAAATAAACAAGCCAACACAGTCAGGAGTTACTATTACCCAAATACACCATGCATGACTTTGTAAAATTAGAAACACACAGGTCACATGTAGTGAGGAATGATTAGATAAAAAGGCCCAACTGACGGGCAGACAAAACATAGTAGATCCTCAAAATAAACTTAGATTACACACAACTTAAAGGTCAAGTCAATTAACTGTTCCAGCAGACAGGTGTTAAGGACAATGGAAATTTCTGTGAGTTGTTTAACTTGAAGCAACTTCAAGTCCATAGAGTCTTTCAAAGAGAAAGTGGGAAAATCTAATGGAAGGGTAAATACTATTACTGTAACCTCAAACAGGCACCTTCGGCGCCAAGTGAAATAAGATCAATCTTTCAACACAGACGTTCCCACACAGTGGGGCGAGTCCATCAACATCGCTGGAGTAGGGACAGATCCCAAGAGTGAATGGCGTCAGTACCGTAGATGTGTTACAATGCAGTAAAATACTTCCAGATTCACTGGACGATATTTAGATTAATGAAACTTCCCTCTATTGATCTGACTGTATTTTACCTAAGCATGTATTACAGCGTCCTGGCAGACAGAGGAAAAGGAAGAGCTGGCTGGCTCTTAAGCAAGGTAACTGTGCAGACATTTTTTTAAGTGTTTCTATTTCTACTTCACATCAATTCAGAGGGTCTTATTCTTGACATGGGCCCACCCCTATTAGCAAGGCATCAGGAATAAGTGGCATAATTTGTAAGGCAAAAAGTAAATGAGCTTTAAAGCTAATGGGCAGACTGAAGAACCAGCAGGATCAGACATTATGATAGGCTTCCCCAGAGGGAACGGTTTTACTGTGACGCTAACTGCCAAAACATGGAAACAGAATACCTCCTGAAAGCTCAACGCAAGTGGACCAAACTTATTGTCTCAGACTTGAATGATAACTCACATGTTTTCCCAGTTATGGTTGGGGGTTTTTGGCAGTCTCCCACATCACAACAAAGCCCATTCAGGCAGTGTGGTGAAAGTCAGGCTACCTCTGGATATTTCATGTAATTGGCTTTCAAATCAACCATCTCATTATGAAAGACAGAACTCACGCCAAACCAAAATGATTCCCTGCCATGGTGTCTGTTGATGAGAATACAAAGGAATCAGGACAACAATAAAAGATAGCATAACAGCATATATATTTTATCAGTCTGCCCCAAATACTGCCTGGAGAGCAGTCTTTGTCTGAGGACTCGGCAATAAAAATGTCATGTATATGTATGTATATTAAAAAAAATGATCAAGAAAAACAGATTGCATAATACTTTATCTGCTTCAGTTCTCTGTCTTTATAAGTTACCTCCGTTTTACAAGGCATTTACGCAAATGGCCTTTGCATGACACACCTGTGTCTCTGGTACACACCAATCACACACATAAATGCACAGTGCCCAGTGGAATCCGGGCTGCATTAGATTAGGGAGAGCAGTTTATTTAATCTAGTCGAGACCTGGACCGACTCACAAGGCATTTGTTCTACTAAGGATCGAGACCGGGGCGGATGTCTGCACTCATCGGACATAGCTAGGGGCCTTTATCGTTAATAATAAGGCGCACAGCATGCTAGAGTACCTTTCGATATAAAGTCACTTGCAGTTGTTTCTGCTAAATCTGGCTGACTCCTTCAAGAGACTCACACCGTCCAATGATGTCAGTCTGTTTATCCCACCAAAAATGCTACACAGTGACTTAAGACACTCCCTTGAGAAAGGGCAGCCAAACGTATTTCCATGCTTGAAGGGAAGACTGGTGGTCAGTCAACCCCTTAAAATCTTTCTCCACCCGCATCTCCTTCCTACAGCCTTTGGAACATTCTCAGAAAACCCTCTGCACACTCTCTCTCACAACACACTATACAGAAGCAGGCACTGAACAGGGGGTTGCTTCAGTGACTACAAACTCAGCAAGATTACCAGATTGTAATGCCTCATTGACAGACAGTCTACGCCTTGTTCAAATGTTCCAGTTATAACAAATAATAATGATACTGTTGATATCAGTAAAGATAAAATGATCCTTTCTTAACCATTTTGTATATATTTTTTGTGATTTTTGCCTATTATTTTCTCCCTTCCCAATTCCCTGTAATCCTGCGTTGTCTGCAGCTCCACAGCTACTTGGCCAGATCTGTCTGATGGCGAAGGGCATGCACATGGTTCATCCAACCACATGTCGCCCAGCCACTGATTCTTTTGCACTGCTCACCCAACATGGAAGCCTTTAGTCGGATCATGTACGGGATGATTACATTCACCAACATACTTCCGTGATTGAATTTACAGGCACCCGATCTGAACACGAGTCATGGAGAGCACCATGGCAGGATAGATATTCTGACTTATCTAACCCAAATCCCAGGAAGAGCTATGCCAATTTGTGCTGTCTCATGCAGGAGGCCCAGGGAAAGTCAGAGAACCCATAGTCAGGTTCGAACCTGTGACTATCATGACGTAGATTGTCCAGCAATGCAGCTACCCAGCCCACTATGCCAACCGAACCCCAAAGTTTACCTTTTGGTCACATTTACAAGGAACACATTTGCAGTACTTTGTTTACCTCAATAGCCACTGAATCAGAGAATAAATTTCACATTTGTAGTCATTTTCTTTATTTTTGCAACTGATGACGAATAAATAGCAAGGTTCTGCTAATACTGTCTGTACCAGCTGTAGACAGAGGTCATCAAGGGAGCCATGTGGCCCTTATGTGAGCAAGGTCATTCTTCCACTTAGTTTCACTGAAATATGCAGTGATGGCCAATACAACTATGCAAATCTAACAAATTCCTACTTTCATCTATGATAGAGTTTTCGTCTGTTGGTTCTCAATCAAGTTTTGACTGCCAGCAAGTACTGGCCAAAGCTAATGAATGACAATGCCAAACAACTCAGGAGAAAATTATATTTCATTCTCTTAAAGAAATCCAATTAAAATAGCAGATTACAGAAAGAAGGAGAGACAGAGAGATCGAGAGACAAAATACAGATGTCTAGAAAGAAAATGAGAACACAAAGAAGACAGAGAGCAACATACTGTGGAACAAAAACAGAGAAAGTGAGAAACTTACAATGCAGAGCTGATAAAGACGCATTTGTACCATGAGATTATCATCTGAACAACTGGTTATCACTACTACTAATTAGGGGCCAAACGTTTAGCATTCTAGTCAATTTGAGTAGAAATAAACTGGTCTTACCTAACATCGAATATGAACAAAAACATAACCCAACACTAAATGTTTCAAGTTATCAAGACAATTGAGACACTGGATGATGTTGTGAAAGCACCATTATGTGATAATCTGATAAAGCAGCTGAACATACAGTACACAATAGTTCTTATGGTTTATCATACTAGACCAAAACATACATGGGTAAATAGTGACAATGCTGGTTGTGAAGACTTGATCATTGATCATCAAAACCAAACCTTGTTTTTTGGAGAAAACTATAAATTGCATGTTGTAAATCATAAACAATTCTTTATTCACATTAGAAGATGACTTTTGTGAAGAATAGCAATATTGTTAGTAATTATAGCATTTGTTTTGACTAGCTTTATAAAAAATAAATTTTGAATAGATTGATAAAAAAATGTGTAATTTAGCAATTTAGGCAAATGCAAATTTTTTGCTAACTTTTGTTAGAAAATGTTTTTAAAGAAAGCCTTCCCATCTACTACAACTGTAACTACCATAGTTAAATGTGCACATCCATAGACAGCACATTCCCTCATCACCTCTTCAGAAAAGAACCATTGTATAAACCATAATAATTTTCTAATAGGTTCAATACATTTCATTTATGTCATACTGAATTCAATACCGTACATATTTTAGAATATTGCTGAACTCTTCCTTTTCTTCATCAGAAATCGTTTAGGGCCCTACACAAAGTGGTGTTTCTTCAGTGTGTTCTTCAGAATGCTGATAATTCAATTGAGGGATTAAGCCACCAACACGCAGACTGGCTCTTATCTCATAATGGACTTCTGGATCAGTCGTTAAGCTTACCGTCTCAGATTGTGTACCCATTCTATGTCTGGTGAGATGACAATATTTGAAGCATTGTAATAGGTCTAAGTCTGCAATGCGTGAGGAGCTTCCAGGCATAAATCTGTCATTACAGTGTCTCTATCCCTGACCATGAACTTACCAGTGCAAAGCTAACTAAAATCTCCCATGGGCAAGAGTAGATATCAAGTGAAGCAACTGAGCAAATTATGAGAGATTTACTTCCGTCTTTCAGAGATTAAGCTGACCAAGACTTGATTAACATATATTACCTATGTAAAAAGACTCCAAAGATGTACCAGTGTCAGTTCGAATTAATCAAACACATTTTTACTCTGGACAGTTGGAAATAAATAATATTACACATTGGGATATCCTGTTGACATCATCTTGACTTTGTAAGTGCACACATGTCAGTCACAAAACTGACGTGAAAAATAACAGGAGAAAGAATGAACTACAGTGAGGGAGACAGAAAGTGAGAGAGACATTGAGAAAGACAGTGGGAAAGAGGAGCGGGGAGAAATAGAGAGAGGGACAGAAAGAAAGTGAGAAATGGAAACAGAGAGCAGGAGAGAGAGAGAGAGAGAGAGAGAGAGAGAGAGAGAGCTAGGGGAATGGAGAAGGGGTTTCTGAGAGGAAAGTAAACAGGAAGAGAGGGTAAAAATCTGGGTGTGGAGGAATGGAATGTGTTTAGCAGGGACAATTGTAGGTACACTGTCAATTTGGCAAGCAGGCTACATACCAATTGCTCTTGATTGCACCAAAATAAACACAAGCATAGCCTCCACTATTTTTCCTGGACATTCACTAAAAGACCAATTGAGATTAGTGGAAGTAGCCATGCAACACTTAACCAGTACTGTATGAGCTATTGTTATATTCTGGCATGGTTTCTGTTAGCGCCGAGAAGGGTGGAGGTAATGGAGGATGTTGATATTCCACATAGGAAGAAAGATGAATGGGAGGTATTTTTAAATGTCAGGCATATTCCAAATATTGTATGATGTTTATTATTTTTTTCTTCTGAAAAGCAGTAGTTTAATCCAATGTAATATTACTGTTATTACAAACACACAATATGTCAGCTCACACAGACATATTTTGCTGTATGTGGCATGCAAGCAGATGGGTCTCAGCCATCCTAAAAATGTTGGTGTTGCCATGACAACCACACACAGGATCCATTATTCCGTCTGCATGTGTATGAGAAGAAATCCACGAAGACATGTGAACTCTGCATTTTGGTCTGTTTGGTTTTGCTGAAACAAAGCATCACATAGCCTTTGGTGTCATATTCATCAAGGGCAAGACATGTCCAAAGTTTCAGTAAACATGTTTTAGTCAGCCTCCAGACTGGTTATTCATGGAGAAAAGGAGGTAAGTAAGGGGGAGAAGGGAAGAAGTCATGACATCCAAGAAGCATCCAGATGTGTAATCTGGAACATTCTTTTGAAAAGAGGTGGAGGAGAAAGGAAGACCTGCTAGCAGTTGGCTGTGTTAAAAAAATAAAATGTTACTGTTCTCCAAGATTTTAGTTTACTGTTTGCTCCAGTGTAACTATTTTTCAAACAGAAACCAATATTTAACGATGACAGTAAGCAATCACAAGCTATAATTGATTGTTGTGATTTATAAATGGAAGAATAAATAATTCACTGAGGCCTTCGAGATGAAAATGTGTGGAAAATGTGAGTGACCTGAGTTTAATGACCTCTGTTTAACATTGTTTTAGAGTGGATCAGCAGTCCTTTTCCTGGTTGTACGGGCATTAATGCTGATTGAACAGTTCAAACCTAAACTCAAAGTAATCAGATGGCTGTCTATTCACTGAAAAACCATTGTTGTGATTGGGAAGCAAAACAGTGAATGAACGAAGACTAGATGAAAGACAGAGGAAGTCAGAGACACTATGAATGGAGATGGAAATATGTGTAGTTTAAGTTGAGGACAAACCATAATACATGTATCTTATTAAATGTATTTTTTACAGCATTATGGAAAAAACTACTTCTAAAAACACATGTATGCCGTATCTGCTCCAAAACTATCTTAATAAAAAAGTTGTCATGTTATTAACATACACTCATTCATTACGAACAAAAACCTTTTAAAACATGGGTAAAGTAGCAAAACAAAAACAAATTAACTTTCTATTAAACCTGGACGAAAATTTTACTGTAGACACAATTGACGGAAATACGTTTAGTTATACTGTACAGTACTAGTAGCTTTTTTTAACTGAGCCCGTCCTCTGACAGTGATGGCAGAAATAAGGACTATAGTCTGTTATAAACCAATAATATGCCTAAGCGCATAATTAAGGTTTATTAACAACACATGTCGTTCAACTGAGCTGAAACTGAGAATAAGTTAACTCCATACACAGAATACTAGCCAGATAGGTGGAGTGTAGAAAAAATAATTCCATTGTATCTACTTGATGGTGTTGTAAGAGTAAAAAGCAAGCAACAATGAGTTTCCCTACTACCAAGTTTGTGAAATATAATACAATCGTCTGTATTATATGAATACATGTTTAATAATCTTCATGCACACACAAGGATATCAAGACAGGACTTTCTTGCATGGAATTTTGTCGTGTTGTCTGTTGTCATTTGACACCCTTGTTGCAAGCAAGCTGTGGCTTTCAAGTGAACCGTCCACTGCAGAATAAAATAGTGTAAAACATGCACATACCTTTATATTTAGAATTGTTCTATATGCTCCTTAATGCGATACTTGCTGGGAAAAAGTCGCTATTCTGTATGATAATCTTCCAGTTCTTCCTACAGGAATTTCCTTGGGAATCAGATGCATCGCGAGCGGGGCTGACGAGTAAAAAGAGGTGGGACTTGATAATGAAGGCGGTGCTTTAAAACCCCCGGTAAATTAGGGGTTGATGAAAAGTCAACGGTGAAAAGAATGTATCTTATCACGTCGGTTATAAACGCCAAGTGCTCAAATAATGCTGTTGTGAAAAGTAATTTCATCCGTTTCATTAACACAGTAACTGTATTACATTTTGTAACCCTGATTATGCTGTATTGTAAGTCATTTTAGCCACTCCTCTTTAGCAAGACAATTCAAATGTGTGGAATTTAAGATAAGGAGTTTGGTACCCTGACCAAGCAGTATAAATCAGCTATAAGAACAGATATATTTTCCCCATAATACTTGGTTGAAACAGGGAGAAGGGATATTCTATATTTCCTCTATACTCTATATTTATGTACAGGGGCTAAAGAACTGTTAAAATTGAAAGGAGCATTTTAGGGGTAAATGCTTTCTATTTTTTGGGTGCTAAAATGTATGTTTTTTTTGTCTTCAGAGCATCGGTCTAGTGAGTCCAACCCAAAGTCGCTGCCTACCACCTTTGTAAATTTTTTCTGATTGATTGACTGGTTGGCTGATTGATTGATTGATTGATTGATCTATTGATTGATTGATTGATTGATTGATTGATTATTGATTGATTGATTGATTGCTTAGTATAGCCTCAGCGTGTGAAAGTGTTTTGGGTGTCATTAGCTTGACTAGTTCAAGTGTAACTGTTAGGTACATTTTCCAAATCAATACAGTTCGGATTGCCAAAACATCAAAACATTTTGTGGGTGGTTCTAGCTAGTCAATAACTTGAATAACTCATTGGGCTTTCCAGCCTCTCCTTAGCAAGCAACACATTCACAGATCAAACCTAGATTGTGATGGTCAGTTTGGTTGTACAATAGAGCATCTAGACCACTGAGCCAGCTGGGAGGACTCCAAATATCTATCCTATGAAAGTTATACAAATAAATGCATAGAGAATAAGGTAGACGTGTCAAAAGCAAGGTAATAATAACCTCACTAAAACATTCTGCTTCTTATCAGAAAGTTTACTGAACCAGGAAATACTCTGCAGCACCTGTGAACTTGAAAGATAACTTATTCACTGCCAACAACCTCATTTGAGCTTGCAAGCATCTGACCTACTACAAAAGTTGCTAGAGCGTGACAAGGCAATGTAACACTGTCCAAAACCAACCTGACAAATCCCAGACAGTACTAAGCCAATTTGCACCACCCCCTGCAAAGCCTCTGATCATAGTGAATAATAGCTTTGTAAGTGGTAGATCATTTTTAATTAATAAATTGCTACTTTTTCACTACTTCATGTAGGCTACCTCACAGAGTAGCTAGGTATGTCAAGTGCTTTCCCAAAGCTAATTGTTTTTTTTCAGTGCATTACATCATCAGTAAAGTTGTTAGAGCTAAATTGTCTTCATTTAATCTCAAACATCTTCCATCTATGTAGTACCACCCATAAGTGTACCAGACTCACAACAACAATGCTTAAGCAGATTGATGATGGCAGGAATGGTCATGGACAAACTGTGCAGTAGCCTAAGGAGAGAGACAGCTTGAGGGCCTGCAGCCAAAGTAACTCTTTCTCCCTGACCTATCATCATCGGTGGGAGCCTGTACATCAGTGTGGTTAGGTCTGCAGTAAATTACCCCCTCACAGGGAGGCAACCAGAGGGTAAACAAAACCAGAGAGACCGGGGAGAGACCATGAAACCCCTGCCAGATAAATGTTTTTTTCATTTTAAAGGAGCTTTTCATATTTTACTTAAAGTGAAATTCCACCATACAGCAATCTGAATGTGCTAGGAGCTTTTACCAGACATTTCTAGAACAGTGAAATATGTTACACCCATCCCTGGCGAGAGAGACAGATTTCAAATTTTGCCGGGAAATGCTAATCTCCTACATCACAGAGTAGATTGAAAGGACTGTTGAAATAGAAAAAGGAATGTAGGCATGTCTTCTGTCACGAAAATAAGCATCCCTGTTATACTGATTGCGTTATTCCTACAAGCCTAGATTTTCCTTAATTTCCTTGATTTTTTAAGCTATAGTTTGTCTTTCAGTGATGTTTCTATCAGGCGTTTTTAATGAAAAACAGTATTCAGTACATAGAGAACTACAATGCCTGGCTTCCTTGTTCCAAGTCCTGCCCACCAGGCATATTTTTTGTCCTCACGACAAGACGTTACTTATGCTGCGTTCCATTTGGCTTGGAAATGGGAGGTCGAAACTGGGAATGACGTCACACCCGATTTAAAACAAGTTGATCCCATCTCAGTTACCGAAGTGGGAAAACAAGATTGCCGCCCCCACGAAGGCCTTTGTTGTTCTTGCCCGTTCGGAATATAAATAACCTCAGTTCAACTAGCCATGTTAGCCATTTCTAGCAAAACCAGGTAATAAATCACATTCCTGTGTATTTTTACGCCTTCTAAAGCCATAGCAACATGTCCAGGGACAGCGGTTGCACAGTACTGTGTGTATGACAATTTTCATGAAAAACATAAAAACAATTACAAAGAATAAGAACAACTTTCACTTACTGTTGATACAGGGTGCTGCCATCTTGGAAAATTAACTTGGGCATAATGAAATTTCTCTGACTTCGCAACTACGAATTCCAACTTGGGTGGGCATTCCAGTTGAAATTATGACTAGGAACTCGGAATTTCCAACCTCAGAGTACAAATGGAACACAGCATGACTAACAAGACTTTGCAGAAAATAATTGTTTTGACATTCTTTTACATTCTGATATTCATCAGTACATGTTTGAGCCAGAGTATACTTACTTCAATGTTCCTAAAATGAAATTGAAAAGAGAACCAGACAACTGGACTGAGAGGAAAAATAAGTTTATTTAGCCTGTTCTGCCCTTTATCTCAAACGCTTTGCTTGAGTATGTAGTCAGATAACGCCTCCCAAAGACAACAGACACAGGGATTATTTCCAAGGTTTACTGCTTCCCAAGGAATAACGTAAAACTGTAAAATACAAAAATACAGAATTTTAAATGTACAGGGGGCAATCACATGTTCGCTGAAGTACAACAAAGCCCACCTTTTACATCACATATATTAGCTTCAACTATATCAGAAACAGATTGTGGAATTCACAAAACCATGAAAACTAATTTTACATCTGGGATATAAGATATGATGATTAAACATGCATAGGAGTTATAATGTAGCAACATCTACGTACCGAAAGTGCCTTCAAACAACTTAACTAAAGGAGCAATAGTAGCCATGACTGCATGCTCTTCTTTGCCACTGGGCTCACATTTGTGATGTCATCATATAAGGACTAACAATATTGTATGCAATACCCAACTTTGAACAGAAGGGGTCACTTCACTACAACTTTCATAACAAATAATGTAGAATGTTCATATAAAACAGCACACTCCCCGTCTGGTATTCGGGAATACCAAACCTTTAACTTGAGTTTAAACCAGGATGATCTACTCCGAATCTCCTTGAAGGAGGAGAACTACCTCATTGATAGGTCTTAGGAACAGTTTGGGTCCGTCTTTCCGAATGATTTTAACTTATACTTTTCCAACTCGTCCGTCTTGGCTGGGGTAAGTTTCTGTGATGATGCCCATGGGCCAATCATTCCGTTTTGACTGAGAGTCCTTAAGCAGAACTATGCATCCTTTGGAAATGTTGGGCTGTTGGTGTTGCCAGTTTTGACGATGCTGCAGGGTTGAAAGATACTGTTTATGCCATCTGTCCCAGAAAGTGTTTGCAAGACTTTGCAGAGTAAGCCACTGTTGTTTGTACATTTCAGGCTTTCCAAAATCCACAGGTGGACCTGAGCTAGCACCAGTCTTTTGGGTAAGCAATGTGGCAGGTGTTAGGATGAAAGGATCCGCAGGATCAGTAGACACAGGCACCAGTGGCCTGCTGTTTATAATGGCAGCAACTTCAGCGATGAAGGTGGAGAGTACCTCGTGTGTGAGTTTCGAGGATGCCATTTGAAGAAGCATGGAGTCCAAAATCCTGCGAGCAATGCCAATCATCCTTCCCCATGCACCGCCCATGTGCGACGAATGTGGAGGGTTTAAAGTCCATATGCAGCCGTGATCTGACAGAAATTACTTCACCGCCTTTTCCTCAATGTTGGAAGGGATCTGCAGGTCTTTACAAGCTCCAATGAAATTTGTCCCTCTATCAGAGTGAATCTTTTTCACTGGACCCCGGACTGCCAGAAACCTCCGGAAAGCATTAATGAAACTGGAGGTAACTAGGGACCCGATCACTTCTATATGAACGGCTCTGACACTTAGACATGTGAATAGCACTGCCCATCTTTTGCTTTCTGCATAGCCGCCTCTGCATAGCCGCCTCTCGTCCTACGAGCAGATACTGACCAAGGGCCAAACACATCTAATCCCACATGCGTGAAGGGAGGCTCTATGCTGAGCCTGTCGGTGGGTAGATCTGCCATCTCCTGAGTCTGCGCCATACAACACAGGAATGGATGAGACCGTTCACATGTCTTTTGCCTCCTATTATCCAGTAGCCGGCCGATCTTATCGCTCCCTCTGTGAAGTGACAACCCTGATGATGTGTTTTCTCGTGAAAGTGTTGTGTTAAAAGTAATGCTACATGGCTCCTACCCGGTATGATGAGGGGTCTCTTTTCTTCAGAAGCTAGATCTGCCTGTACCAGACGACCTCCGACCCTTAACAACCCGCTATGATCGATGAAGGGATCTAGTTTTTGGAGCGTGCTAGTTTTGGGAAGTGGTTTGTTCCATTCGAGGCACTGTAACTTATCTGCACATGTTTCCTGTTGAACTGCTCGTATGACAACATCTGCGCTCTGAAGTTTTGTGTCAGCACTAAGAGGTAGTTTGCAACAGTGCCAACCCTTGCATGCCTGAGGGGTGTCGTTTCGACCCCGCTTATAAGAGTGCGCAATGTGAATCAGCTTTCCAACAGCCCGGATCAAACGGCTCCAGTCCGAAAAGCGTTCAAAGCAATTTGCGACAGTGGTATGCAACACTGTTACTTGTGGACGAACTTCTGAATCTTGATCAGGATCAACGAGTGCGAAGGGTTCTCTAGTGGGAGTCTCTGTTTTTAGATGCTGCAAGAATGCTGGTCCACTGAACCAGATGGTGTCCTGCAACTTGGCTGGAGCTATAGGTCGTGTTGCAACGTCAGCTGGATTTTGCTCTGAGCTCACATAATGCCATTGTTCCGGATTAGTGCTTGTCCGGATTCTCTGTACACGATTGCTTACGTAGACATGGAATCTACGCTTCTCGTTGTAGATATAGCCAAGGACCACTCTACTATCTGTGTAAAATGTGATCTCATCGAATTCAACGGCAATCTCTGCAATGATGGTTTCCATCATGTCCACAGCCAAGACAGCCGCACAGAGTTCCAGACGAGGTATAGTGTGCTCTGGCTGTGGTGCTAGCCTTGCTTTGCCAGTGATGAACCCCGTATGACAGCTACCATCTGAATCAACTGTTTTGAGGTAAGCAACTGTTGCGGTTACTCTCTCAGAAGCATCTGAAAAAACACAGAGCTCCTTGAACTTGGTACCTGCCAACGATGTGGGCCCATAACTTCTTGGGATCTGTATATGTTGCAGTTCTTGCAGAGAATCTCTCCACTCCTCCCACACCTTTTGTTTGTTAACGGGTAAGGGTGCATCCCATTCCGCAGCATTCGCAGTTAGCTCCCTCAGTAGTACTTTCCCTTGAACAGTGATGGGGGCCACAAATCCTAGTGGGTCGTACAAACTGTTTATAACAGACAGCAGTCCTCGCCTGGTGTAAGGCCTACTATCCTTTTGAACATGGAAGTTGAAGCAGTCTGTGTCAAGGTTCCAAAGCAAGCCAAGACTGCGTTGCATAGGAAGTGAGCTAACACCTAATCCAGTTCTTTCATTGAGTTAGCATAATCCTCAGTTGGGAACGCTCCCATAACTTCCTTGCTATTTGAAGCCAGTTTATGTGACTTCAAATTAGATCCAGCCAACATGTCCTGTGTTTTTTTTAACAGGTCGATTGCCATCTCTGCGGAGGGTAAAGACTTCAATCCGTCATCCATATAAAAATCTCGCTCCACGAACTGTAGAGCGTCTTGACCAAATTCCTTTTGTCCTTCTTGGGCTGCGCGGCGAAGGCAGTAAATGGCTACTGCCGGAGAGGGACTATTCCCAAATACGTGCACCTTCATACGGTACTCCATGACCTCATTCTCTGGATTATTTTCATGAAACCAGAGGAACCTGAGGTGGTTCCTGTCTGCAGACTGAACTTTAAAGCAGTGGAACATTCGTTGTATATCTACCATGAAGGCAACATGCTCTTTGTGAAACCGCATGAGGACACCAAGGAGACTGTTGTTTAGGTCAGGACCCGTCAAGAGAACCTCGTTCAAGGATACACCTTTGCATTTAGCGCTCAAGTCGAAAACCACTCTGATCTGGGATGGCTTTTTAGGATGGTACACTGCAAAAGAAGGTAGATACCAACACTGTTCATTGGGACCAACTGAAGGAGCTATTGCTGCATGATCATTTTGGAAAACTCCCCCATAAAGGCCACAAAGTCCTTTTTCATCTCAGGCTTTTTCGTGAAAAAGATTGTAGAAGTGAATTGAAGCGTTCCACAGCTTGTGGACGGTTATCTGGAAGATATTGCCTTGGCTGCTTGAATGGGTGTGGGGCAACCCACGAATTTCCCTTGTCTTTGTAGACTTCTCTGTCCATTATCCTCAGAAAGAGTCTGTCCTCAATAAATGGAGCTGTTCTCTCGTCATCTTTTGTTCTTTGAAATACATCCCATTCTGCTCGTCGTTGAGTCCGCTCCTTGATAAGGGACTTGGTGAGTGACTCGCTATGGGATCTATCCTTTACAGTGTAGTTGTTAGGACATGGGTGAAAGTATGTAGACTGACCATTCTCCATAATGTTAGTGTGATACTTTGGATGAAAGTAGGTTTATGAACTTTCCCGAGGCACATGTCTCCAATGATTACCCACCCGAAGTCCAACTTTTGTGCGAAGGGAGCGTTTGGTGGGCCATTCACTTGCTTATGGGCTTTGTGGACTCTGATCATGTCTCTCCCTAACAGGAGAAGAATGGGTACATAATGGTCTGGCTTTGGAATGTATCTTGTAAGATGTTTTAGGTGCCTGTGCTTACTAACTACTTCTGGAGTGGGGATTTCAGAGTGATTGTCTGGAATTTCGTTACACTCAAGTAGCACTGGTAAGGGTAAGACTAAGCTTCCATCAAAGGATTCCACTTGAAAGCCTCGTGCTAGCCTGCCTTCTGTTTCGACTGTGCCTGCGCATGTTTTGAGAGTGTAGGCCGTGTTACCCTCTGTAATGCCAAATAGATCGAAAAGTTCTGATCTTGCGAACGATCTGTTGCTTTGATCGTCTACTATCACATATGTCTTGACTGCCTTTTCTGGGTGGCCTTCGGGAAATACTTTCACAAGACATACCTTGGAGCATGAGCGTGGGAGTTGACTGTCTCCACATATCTCTGTACAAGCTGAGGTAACCTCAGATTCCAGGGGTAGGTCCTCAATCACTCTGTGATCCTCCGATGTCGGGAATTGAGGTTCTTTTATCCATGGTGCTGGGCCTGGATGGAGCACTGCCATGTGGGTAACGCTGCCACATTCTGAACACTTAATGTCCTGATCACAGTTCTTTGCCATGTGGAATATGGAGCTGCAACATTTAAAGCATATGCCTTGTTGTTTGAGCAATGACTTTCTCTCTTCCATAGGTTTCATCCTGAATCCTCTACATCTGGACAGTGGGTGAGGTTTATTGTGTAGAAAGCACTGTTTTGCTGGGTTTACCTTATTTTTTAGTTCGCTGGCAGCTGATGAATTCTTAGAGGAGACCTGTGTCTTGTGTGTGATGACAGCTCTGGGAAAAACAGGTTTGTTTAACTATCTGTTTGGTTTGAGAGGCCGTGAGAAAGAAACTTGGGTCATTGCGCATTTTAGCCTGCCGACATACAAAGTCTACGAAGAACTTGAAGGGTGGAAAGGAAACTCTGCAGTCCTCCTTGTACTTAGATCCCACCGTGATCCACTTCTCTTGTAGGCTGAATGGCAATTTCTGGATAATCGGATTTACTCCCCGTGGTGTGTCTAGATAGGAAAGACCCATTAGATAACCATCCTGCTTAGCTGCTTGGATCTCCATGAGCAAATCTCCCAACTCGCGCAGCCTGTGACTGTCTCTGTTTGCTATTTTTGGGAAGCTCTCCAGTTTAGTGAATAGAGCACTTTCTATCATTTCCGGCGAGCCATATGTTTCATAAAGTCTGTCCCAAATCAGAGTTAAGCCCTGAAGCGGATGGTTAATGTGCACGGCTCTGATCCGTCTTGCATGCTCGGCTGACTCACACCCCAGCCATTTTACTAGCAAGTCCATCTCCTCGTTAGGTGAGAGGTTAAGGTCTTTAGTGGCATTAATGAAGGATGCCCTCCACGCTCTGAAAGTCTCTGGATGATCATTAAACTGCATAAGGCCGGTAGACACTAATTCACGTCTTGCGATAAACTTGACGACATCAGACATTTCATTATTTACATACAGATTACCTTGATACTGCCCAGCTTGTAAAGGTGTAGCTGTCTGAGTCTGATAGTAGTTGAGCGGTGCCCTTCTGTCTCCACTCCTTTCCTCACTGCCTGGAAATGGTGTAGCTTGTGGGTAGTGCTCATCACGAGGTAACCTGAAGTATGCCTCATGCTGAGTTGGACATGTAAACTGTACATACTTGGATTGTGGAATGGTAGTGAACTGCACACATTCTGCATCAACAGGCTGAGACTTGGGTGGTATGACATAAAACCCATGCTGGCCCTCCTGCTGCAAGTAGGATTCAGTAGTCTGTGATTGTTGCACTTCTGAAACATGTATGCCTTCTTTATCACTAAATGGCCCATCCAGCACTGGCATTTGTGAATCTACGGCACTAACTGCTTGTTCTGATAAATAAGCCTGTGTGCGTTCTGTTGTATCCTCTATAGGTAGGTCTATTATACTTGAATTCCCTCCACTTTCTTGCTCTGCAGCTGTTTCTAAAGCCTCTGTCTTTGCTTGTATGGCTGCGGCTCGTTTTTGCAGCCTTAAGGTCTCTAGTGATGCCTCAAGCTGTACTTGTTGTATTTTAAGTTTGCTTTCTTTCTCTGCAAACGCTATTTCCGCTTTAGCCGCTTCCGCTTCTGCTCTAGCCATTGCAGCAGCTGTGGTTACGGCCGATGAGCCTCGTGAGTGTCGTGACGAACATGATGCATTAGATGATTGCCTCTGTGATCCAGGCTTGGAGCTTGACTTAGACATTGTAGTAGGAGGACCGCCTCATGGGCTAGCTTGCTCCCCGCCGTGGAGTTAAAAGCAGGAAGTTGCTCACCAAAGATTTTCGTTTTACTTTTCTGCCCTTTATCTCAAATGCCTTGCTTGAGTATGCAGTTAGATAACGCCTCGCAAAGACAACAGACACAGGGATTATTTCCAAGGTTTACTGCTGCCCAAGGAATATATAAATACAAAAATACAGAATTTTAAATGTACAGGGGGCAATCACATGTTCGCTGAAGTACAACAAAGCCCACCTTTTACATCACATATATTAGCTTCAACTATATCAGAAACAGAACCAAAAAATAAGTTGTAACTTCTGAAAAACTTCTCATTCCAATCCCACCCTGCTTTCCACTGAGCACCACGCGTATTAAATTTTGATAAACCCGTAATGCCATTGCAGCACTCTTTCTATCCAAATTTTCATATATCAGAAACAGATTGTGAAATTCACAAAACCATGAAAACTAATTTTACATCTGGGATATAAGATATGATGATTAAACATGCATAGGAGTTATAATGTAGCAACATCTACGTACCGAAAGTGCCTTCAAACAACTTAACTAAAGGAGCAATGGTAGCCATGACTGCATGCTCTTCTTTGCCACTGGGCTCACATGTGATGTCATCATATAAGGACTAACAATATTATATGCAATACCCAACTTTGAACAGAAGGGGTCACTTTACTACAACTTTCATAACAAATAATGTAGAATGTTCATATAAAACAGCACACAGCCTATTTTGTATTGAGAACAAATTATTTCTGAGGAAATTATTTTATGTTTAGTGTGTTATTTTATTTACTATTTTATATTTAAATATATTTTTTACCATCTTATAACAATGATTTTATACTACTTTGAATGTTCATTTTGAAGATTGATAGGAACTACCTAGTCTGGTTGTTTGTCATGTTGTTGGAGACCTAACTAGCTATCTGGCTAGCTAGCTATAGCTTGTGTGTTTAGACATATATTGTGTGATATGAAAATATTGATGACATACATTTGCTCAATCTGTACCATTTAGAGTTAGCTAGGTTATAGTTCTCTCAGTCAACTTTGGGATAATTAGTGACCGAGACCTAGTACCCATTAAGGTAGCTAGACCAGCCTAAGGCATTATTAGTTGGCTACGTCCCAAGGATGCCATTTCATTATTACGGTCTACCCAACACAGCCTGATTATGCAATCTAGTGTAATGGCCACACATACAGTACAGCTTATGTTGTTGTGTTATCGTGTCTGTAATATAATGAATTAGTAAACCAAGTGTAACATCAATCAATCAAAAAAATCCAAATGATTTATAAAGCCGTTTTTACAACAGCAGTTGTCACGAAGTGCTTTGACAGACACCAGGCCCGAGTCCCCCAAAAGCAAGCAACACAAGTGATGCACAGTGACTAGGAAAAACTCCCTAGTAGGTGGGACCTGGGAAGAAACCTATAGAGAGGCCAGGCTCAAGGGGGTGGCCAGTCCTCTTCTGGCTGTACCGGGTGGGGGATCTGAATGTACACAGCCCATTGTAATAAGGTCACTTTGTTTATCAGTGTTCAATTATTGTCCAACATTGAAGATATGATGTGTGGGCTGTGACCATAGTCTTAATGTAGCATCAATATAGTTTTGTGGTCTTGTGAAGAGAGAACGTAAAGCCCCCTGGAGATGAAAGCTGGCGTCACCAGGTGGAAACATGATTATCAACTGCAGTGATGTGGGATCCTGCACAACAGCGTGTTGGGCACAGGACGGGGACAGGAAGGAGTCATGAGGCAACATGGTCCTGTCGCATGTTCCAAGGGTTTGGGTCCTCCTAGGATGAACATGACAAGCTAACTCTATGTAGCTCACGAACCTAAAGATATGTTGTTGCATTCAACACTCTAGGTAAGCTAATGTGCTTTGTCAGCTAGCTAAATTAGTTTGATTACTTGTTTAAAAACATACCGTTTCTGATGGATATCTCCCTATATCCACCAGTACATTTCACATAAGTATCATTGTTAGTTAGAAATGTATTATACAGGTCCTTCTCAAGAAATTAGCATATTGTGATAAAGTTCATTATTTTCCATAATGTAATGATAAAAATTAAACTTTCATATATTTTCGATTCATTGCACACCAACTGAAATATACGTACAGTCATCTTAATATTTTTATTTTTCCTTACCACATTCAAATAATGTGCAAAATGGTGACTCTCTGAAAATACTTGTGTCATGAACAGATCCAGGCCATTTTGCATCCACATTTGTAATGTAGAACATGGAGTCACAAACTATCTAATAGATTTAGCACGAGCTGGTGGGACACAGGCAGAACAGCAGTGGCAGAGTTGGTGGTCTGCCCGGCGGTTTGCTCATCGTTTAACAAGAGGCCCACTGCTGGCCAAGCTGGGCAGTGTTTTGGACCTTGACATATTATCTAAAATAAAAAATACAAACTTAAATATTTTATAATTGAATTTAATTTTGAATTTCAAAAAATATAAATTTGTTTGTACTGTATTTGACTGTTGTTGTAACCAATTTTCTAGTTTAAAATATTTTTCATTAGAAATAGAGATCTAGAACATAAGCCTAACCTGGTATAGCCTATACGCAGCTGATAGACTAACTGGAACAACAGTATGAGTGCGTAGGATTCCCAGAGGATCTCTGTCTGAAACTATGCACACCCGACGGACCGTCCGTTAAATGATGAGCAAAAAGCTATCTTTCTGTCAGCTGTAACCGCCGGTGTCCCGCTAGCTCTGTGCTAGCTGGGTTTGATTCAATTATTTATTTAATGGGATATAATATTATTTATCTGAAATATTAAGAACATAATGGTAACTTACCTGCACATTTACACTCCCAAGCAAAAAAATATACTTAATTGTATGGAAAGCCATTTAAGTCAATATTAAATAAACAAATGAATACATCAATAAATAAATAAATAAATATGGCTATGAAATAAGTCCTATAATAAATAAATGACACAGTAAATACTATTCAAATATAAATATATAAATGCAGTCCAAAAAAATGAATTGTTTAAAGACTCTAATTGTCCATTGTTTCTTTCTAAAGAAACAGGACAATGTATTAAAAGCTACATTACCTTGTATCTCATGTTATGGCCTCATAGCAGCCATTTTTGTGAAAATATGCTAACTATTGTGACATAACCACGCAACGTACTGTCGCACAGTAGAGAAATTCCAGGAGAAGTCCAGGAGAAGCTTGCAGGCAATTGGGAAGACATAGAGGCATACAGTCAATATGACAAAATAATTTGTCAGAATACTTACCAAAATTTGCTTCTGCACCTACGCTCACAGATAACTCCTACTCACGCTCTTCTTTCTCTGCAAGAGGCAAGATTCGGAATGATCAAGATTTCTCTTGGCAAAGCTAAGTGACGAATTAC
Organism: Umbra pygmaea; assembly: GCA_016801145.1. Taxonomy (NCBI): domain Eukaryota; kingdom Metazoa; phylum Chordata; class Actinopteri; order Esociformes; family Umbridae; genus Umbra; species Umbra pygmaea. The sequence continues at coordinate 33,097 of JACXGM010000717.1, read as the reverse complement.
AACATTCAGACAAGTTGCTCACGTCACATCTACATTGTCATGCTCATTGTGAGGCTGCACAGTTCGCTCAGCTAACTTGTATATGACATATATCATCTATGGTAACGTTTGTAAATACTATATTATAAAACTGTTTTACTGTGGAATTTCCCTTTAAATCTATTCCATGATTAAGGGAAAAGCCAATATTACAATATATGTCAGGGGTGCAATTTGTTTAGTCTATACCTTATCTACAATATTGTTCACCCTGACACAGGTTCGAGAGATCCTGGGTCAGGGTTACCCTCAGAAACACACAAGATGCAGAATACTCTTTATTATAATATTTATTCCTAAATACAATAAATAGATAAAACTAGTCTAGTTCAACAGAATACTCAGGTACAGTGTTATCCAAAAAGTCCAGTCCATATCACAAACATTAGCATCATCACTCAATGCTGTTCCACTTCCAGGTCGGCGGGGCTGCCCTTAACTCCGGAGATCTATGTAGAAATGTAATACCAAACAAAGGCACTTAACCACGAAGAGGTGGATCAGCTAGGCTACCATGGTTACTTGAATGTTTTTACTTCCTTTTATCAGGCAAGAAGTCATCACTCAATGCTGCTCCACGTCAACTCAGCGGGGTTATACTTTTTCTCCACTGAATGTCCTCTGTCCGTAGCAATGTTCAAGCCACTGCTCTTGCTCCTCTCTTGATTTCAGCCTCACATCTCTCCCTCTTACAGCTGGTCTAATCACTTCGTACTCTTCATGTCTCTCCCCAACCAATCATAGTGGTTTCAATTAAGTAGGTAATTAACCATTACATGTCCATGATCAAATAAGACCAGTCCTATGTAATGCACGCCCACACATTCAAATAAACACAATTAAAAACCATGCAAGGAACATCACAATTCATCATGGTGTTTTAAAATATAGTAAATGCAAATCAGAAGAATACACATCATGCATGCAGCACACCTCACCATTCGTCAAGGTGGTATAAAATATAGTGAATAAAACCTAGAAGGATGCACATATGGTTATGTTATGATCCTGGCCAGGGGCTCTATTTTTTACCCTATGACATATACAGAAAATTTAGGGTTGTATTCATAAGTACAAGTTTCAACTATAACAAACGCCCATGGGTTTTTCTGGTTAGCTGTTCAGGAGAAATGTGGAGGAGAGACAATGTTGAAATAAAGATGGAATAAAGGCCCATCCGTTAATGAGTGATCTCATTGTGTTATGTATCACCCTGTTTAACCACTGTCTCATAATAATTGCAGCTATTCGTCAGTTTGTGGGAAAAGGGGATAGGACAAGAACGATTCAGATTACAACAATATGGAGGCCTGAAAAAGGATTGCATGTGCCCTGTAGAGGGCGCAGTTGCTGCACTGCTCATTCACTGATCCTTCATTGTTCCCTATGGAGATCAGCAGCCCACAGACTCCCTAAGGATCACTGGTAATATCTGATAATGAGGTCACTTCACTTGGGGTTCCTCTGTTTACAGACAGCCAAATAATTTAATAAATGTGGTCTCATATTGCGCAACTGATGGCATAGGGATTGATGATTTGAACTTGAGATGATTTGGGGCGAGAAGAAAAATCACTGAAAGTATGAAACTACTTATGTTATGTTAAGAAGTGTCCTCCTTCTAAACTGATTACTGTTTGTTGAGAGTGAATTTACCTTTGTTTAGTTTTCCTGATTTGATTTTATCTACTGCTCAGCTGGACTGTAGGTAGTTGGAGAAATATTATTTAGGGTGTGAAAATAGTTAGATGTGTAAAACACATACATGGTACAGCAACAGGGAAATAATCTGTTTTTCTCTACGGCCTGCTGCATAATTCAGCTAGACACTTTCTGATGTATTTGAGCAAATATGTGTAAAGTAAAAGCACTTTCACTCTATCGCATTAGCAGATGGCTAGTTTATGTCATGTCGGGGAATTGGGCCAGGGGGGTTCCCTCCAGTTCTCCCCATTCTAGCGTTAAGTCTCTTGGGCTTGTGGTGTTGAAAGACCAGTAGGTATTTTGCATATCTACATTTGGGGAATCACACAATGTACCTGCAACTTCATCATCTATATAGTGAAGAATTTCTTACAGTACACATCCAAATTAACAAGCATACACCAGTCAATGCAAGAAGTCATGTTCTGGTCGCTTCCAATGAAAACAGATTAACGTTGCGTCACATTGTAGAACCGTGGAGTTGTTCTCACAGCCAGGAAACTCTCACTGAAGCTCTGCCCAGGAACAGAGGGAGGCATCCAACAAGAGAATGGAGAGAGAGAGAGAGAGAGAGAGAGAGAGAGAGAGAGAGAGAGAGAGAGAGAGAGAG
>JACXGM010000717.1:0-30644 GCA_016801145.1 Umbra pygmaea | reverse complement strand
GAAAGAGAGAGGTGAAGAATAGGATGGGGATACAGCTCAAAAAAGAGCTCTTAGAGAGAAGCCAAACCTCTGAGTTTTAGAGTTAGCACAATGGTGGTGTACGCCTTCATAAGAAGATTTACAGAGACCACACAATATTACACAGCTGTACAGCTGAACACAGGGACTTCCCAGGCTAACTGACAAACTCAACCTCCTAACTGAGTGCTACACAAGTTCACTTTTTATCACTATTGCAGAATTGGAGAGTAAAGAAAACAAAACAGGAAGTTCTCTACTTGTTTTTCCAATTACAATGCAAAAATTACAGATAAGAAAAAGTTTGGGTTTAATGACAGGTATGAGGAGAAAAATATATTGGCTTTGAAAAATACAGTAAAGCTGTGTGAATTACTCTGGGAACACAACCAAAGGCCAGGAGTGTGTGTTAGTGTGGAACACACCATTGAGTCATACTATTCCTCTGTGTGTGCATGACTAGTGATTAGTTGAGACTGTAGGTGTTATGGTGCTCCCCACCCACTCAATGTTATCCAGACTTCAGATTTACAGTCTACTCTCAGGGCCAGTAAAAATTCAGTATTACAGCATTCTGTGTACCATAGTGCTTATGCTTGAGAACGTTGTTCTCCATTTTCCCACACCATCCATCTTTCACATATACATTTAAGTCATTTAGCAGATGCAATTATCTTAACACTAGTATGAGCATGCATTTGGACTAAATTTTTTTGTTAATTTCTTTAGACTTTCAGAAATAAACTGTGCAGAAAATCTCTCTCCTCTCTCCTCTCTCTCAGACTCCCAGCTTTAACTTCAAAGAGGACGATGTATGAGCAGGAGGAGTGAGACACCTTATGTAGGCCATGTCTTGTACAGTACGTGCAAAACTAAAGTAGTTTGGTTTTGCTGAGGATTACAAAATCATTTTCTGCACAACTAAGTCTTTCTGAGTCCTGTGGGAACTTGAATGTTGCGTTTTTCACTGGACATCAGCTGTGCTATGTACAGATCCACTGTAGGAAAGGAAACATAAACAAGTAAATCAAATACCAGTTAACAAGATGCACATGGAATGTGGACTTCTGTGCTTGTCCCAATTTGCTCTGTAATGTATTGCAATATATATTCTGTCAAAGGGTGGTGCTATGCATTCGGTTTAATCAGAGCCGAATATATAGAGAGTTTGGCCAACTCAAATTATGGACGCCATATTGGATACCATCATCAGATGACTCTACAGCAGTGGTCACCAATCCAGGTCCTGGAGATCTACCATCCTGTAGGTTTTCACTTCAACTGCAAATAATGTAGCCTCATTCAGCTCCTTATTCAGCTAATTAATGGGATCAGGTGTGCTAAATTGGGGCTAAAGTGAAAATAGTCTGGATGGTAGATCTCCAGGACCAGGATTGGTGACCACTGCTCTACAGTGTAACCCTACGAGGCGAATAGCCTATCTTGAAATAAATCGCTTATTTTCACTATAAACACATACATGTTATCATCAATGTTTGTCAATATGTAAAAGGCCCTTACGGAAATATTCCAGTGTATATTTACCTTCTATTTTGTAAATGGGCCTCTAAAAAATGCTCATTGTAGTGAGTGACCACGTCGCCTAATAAGTCTCTGAGCAGTCTTTACCTTTTTCTCTTCAGTCTCCCAAGTCCTGACGTAAACCTTCGTAGTTCATCCAGGACAGGTTAAACTTACTTGATGGCAAAAATTGTAACTGTAACTAATGCTGCATTGTAATGTACTGCATTGTTAGGCTTTTATTATTATTAATATTATAATTATTATTTTTAGTTCACAGGGGAATTTGTGACATTTTTTGCCGCTTCCCGGTTTTTCATTGCAACCAAACGCGAAAAAGTTGAACATTTTTTCAGTGATTTATGTCATGTTTTTAATAATTTATTACATTTTCCACTATTCCCTGCACTATGTCAATGGGATTCAGATGAATGTTGGTATCCAACATTGAGTCCACAAAACACGTGACCACCTCGGAACCAATCGCATAACAGGATAGCTCAGAACATTTGATTCCCTCATTGGCCAAACTCTCTATATATATGGCTCTGAGTTTAATGTGTTGGGAAGCTCAGCATTGTAACCTTAGTACAACTGATTCATTACCTGTGAACACAGAAGTCATTTACATTTTAGTCATTTAGGAGTTGCTTCTACCAATAAAGTTACATTGGCAGTCAGGGTTAGGCTGAACCAACATCCTTTCAGATTTTAGCACTGACTTTTTTTAGAGAGTGTCTGGTATACCCGATAATACAGTCTATGGGTATACCTCAAGCCAATACATGGCATTGTTTCTAGCCAGGCTAATCTGTGGTAAAACACAGCATCAAAACCATTCAAGAATGTACTCAGTAACTTCAGTAGTATAAATAATGCTACGCTTACATTGCAAAACATGAAATGACTCAGTGCGCCTACCTAGTATGACAAGGAATAACCAGTAACAATTGAGTCAAAATGATTTAAGTTTAACAAAAACATTACTCACTATTGGAACATTTAGTTATTTCTGTAATCTGTGAATTGTCCATATTTCTTTTGAAATGTATTACTATGGTATGAGAATGTATGTAGCCATTATGAAATATAAATTAGTCTGATGTTTGCCTGATTGCACAGATATGACTGGGGGATGAGGGTGGATAGGTCAGGGGGTGAAACACATGGACCCCGTGGAGATGAAATCACAGCTGAGTCAGAAATACACTCTTTTGTTCTGGCACAAAGGCTTTAAAATCGCATCAATAATGCTGCCTTGCCCAACCCCCTCTGCCCGATGTGGCTTCCAGGAAAACAGACGTGTCAGAATTATTATCTGGTGAGGCAAGGGAATTAGCAGCTTCTAATTGATCAGCTAAGCCTGATTTTATGGGTTTAATCGTTGTAAAGAGGATAATAATGTGAGGGAGGTGTACATACAGTAGGTGATATACTGTGTTGGAAACCTTTGCATGTCTAGTGTGTAATCATGTATATCTAACCCTTTCTAGCAGCAGAGCTTGTCTCCACTCATGTTCCAACACTTTCATCATGTAATCATATGTAACTGTAAAAGAAACTCCGTCAAATCCTCTCATTACATTTTGGGTTTCACATGACGGTATGAATGGCCAAGTCATTTAAAAAAATCTTTATTTTATTTAACCTTTATTTAACCAGGTGTGCACATTAAGAACAATTTCTCATTTGAAACGGCAACCTGGCCAAGATAAAGTGAAGAGGGTACAAGATGACACAAAGTTCTACATGAATTACACAAATTACACATGAATTACACAGGGGAAGAAAATACAAGTTGCAGAACTTTAGAGTAAACAATGTAGGTATGTGTGCATTTAATGCAACAGAGTCTGTATTAGAGACCTCAAGTTGGTATGTAAGATGGCAAGGAAAATACAATGGAATAATTAACACTGAGCATAACTGTGCAAGAGGATAGATAATAAATACATAATCGATTGGATGTCAAAACAAGCTCAATCTATATGTTAATGAGTAGAATCTGAAATTGACTGACTGCAGAGTAACAAAAGCTGGGGGGGGAATAACAACGCTGACCAGCTGCTCCCTGGGCACACACCCGTCACCTTGGTGACAGGACACGGCAGATGAGGACCTGATGTAATTGCCGGGTCATTCAGTGACCTAGTGAGTTCCTGTGTGTTCAGGTTTTGAAAAGCAAACAAGATCCATCCACGGGAGTTTTCGTCTTCTGTGGTTTCACTTCAAGAGAACTAATGTAATTGCCGCACGAGACAAACCAAACCTCACCTCGTGACTTTTGACCAATGTAAATGCTACTTCTCTCTAGACACAGGATACATGGCAGACAGAAGACACTTGGCTGAGTGAAACACAGGGTGATTCAGTGAAAATGATACAGAGACAGAGATAGATGGTGTGAAATAGGGATGATATACAGAGAGAGAGGAAGGAAGAGGGAAAAATGGAAAGAAAGATATACCAATTCAGGTACTTTAGAACAATGCCACAGGGGAAACAAATTTGGATTTATCATGAAATCTTTTTTGTGATCTATAAATAACCTTTTTTAGTATTTTAGAGAACCATACATCTTTATTGTAACTTGAAAACCAGAACAATTACACTCACCTAAACGATTATTAGTAACACCATACTAATTCTACGAGGCATTGATTCAACAAGGTGCTGAAAGCATTCTTTAGAAATGTTGGCCCATATTGATAGGATAGCATCTCGCAGTTGATGGAGAGTTGTGGAATGCAAATTCAGGGCACGATGCTCCCGTTCCACGACATCCCAAAGATGCTCTATCCGGTTGAGATCTGGTGACTGCAGGGGCCATTTTAGTACAGTGAACTCATTGTCATGTTCAAGAAACCAATTTGAAATGATTCGAGATTTGTGACATGGTGTATTATCCTGCTGGAATTAGCCGTCAGAGGATGGGTACATGGTGGCCATAAAGGGATGGACATGGTCAGAAAATATGCTCAGGTAGGCCGTGGCATTTAAACAATGCCCAATTGGCACTATGGGGCCTAAAGTGTGCCAAGAAAACATCCCCCAAACCATTACACAACCACCACCAGCCTGCACAGTGGTAACAAGGCATGATGGATCCATGTTCTCAATCTGTTTACGCCAAATTCTGACTCTACCATCTGAATGTCTCAACAGAAATCGAGACTCATCAGACCAGGCAACATTAATCCAGTCTTTAACTGTCCAATATTGGTGTGCTCTTGCAAATTGTAGCCTCTTCTTCCTATTTGTAGTGGAGATGAGTGGTACCCGGTTGGGTCTTCTGCTGTTGTAGCCCATCCGCCTCAAGGTTGTGCGTGTTGTGGCTTCACAAATGCTTTGCTGCATACCTTGGTTGTAACGAGTGGTTATTTCAGTCAAAGTTGCCCTTCTACCAGCTTGAACCAGTCGGCCCATTCTCCTCTGACCTCTAGCATGAACAAGGCATTTTCGCCCACAGGACTGCCGCATACTGGATGTTTTTCCCTTTTCACACCATTCTTTGTAAACCCTAGAAATGGTTGTGTGTAAAAAAATCCCAGTAACTGAGCAGATTGTGAAATACTCAGACCGGCCCGTCTGGCACCAACAAGAATTGCCTCCCTCAAAATTGCTTAAATCACCTTTCCCATTCTGACTTTCAGTTTGGAGTTCAGGAGATTGTCTTGACCAGGACCACACCCCTAAATGCATTGAAGCAATTGCCATGTGATTGGTTGAGTAGATCATTGCATTAAGGAGAAATTGAACGAGTGTTCCAAATAATCCTTTAGGTGAGTGTATTTATAAAATAACATTTTTTTTGTGAAGCTTGTTGAAGGCTACCCAAAATGTTTGACTTAAGTTACTAATTGACTGTGTGTAAAAGTCTGACTCTGGGAATGTGATGAAAGAAATAAAAGCTGTGATAAATCATTCTCTCCGCTATTATTCAGACATTTCACATTCTTTTAAATAAAGTGGTGATGCTTACTGACGTTAAACTAAGAAAAAATTGTGAACAATTGAGTTTCAATGTCTTTGGATAAGGTGTATGTAAACTTCCGACTTCAACTGTTTCTAGGCTCCTTCAAAATTCTGTGTATAATTATATTTGTAAAATTGTTCTGGATTCTAGCCAAGCATACATCTAAAAAATATACATACCCAAAATGAAAGTACTGCACACTGAATAACATGTCTGCGATTCAGTCTCACTTCCAAATTTAGAATTAGGGCTATTGGGATAGGCAGTGGAAGCAGGTGTGTAGTGACAACAGTATACACTCCTGATTGGCTGGTATTCAGTTACATGAGGACAACATTTCTGCACTTCGGTCCAGTAAAGTCCTTCTGTTGTTGTATGGTGGTAGAGTACAGGTCTTATAAATGCAATGTCCCAATTGGTTCAATGCTTATCAAAAGAAAGTGCTTATTGTTGATTTAGGATGGCTCAGGAAATGGGGAATGATCTTTGTTATCAGAAGCTTGCTATGATTCCCGAGTTGGGCCAATTATTATTATTATTATTATTTATTTTGCCATTTTCCTCCCTCCCCAATTCTTATTAACCCTGCCTTTACGGCAGCTCCGCAACTCCTTGGCCAGATCTGCAGGATGGCAAGGGGCGCACACATGGTTTATCCAACCACACGTCCCCAGCTGCTTTCGATTCGATTCACACTGCTCATTCAACACAGAAGCCTTTAGTCAGACCATGCTTGGAATGATTACGTTCACTAACTAAACTTTCGCGAATGAATTTACAGGTGCCCGATCTGGACACAAGGAAACGCTGGAGAAGGATTTCGTGAAATAGACACAAATTGGGTTTCAGAAATTTATTTTTTAAAAATGGTGTATATGTGACAATATTTTCAGCGCTCTACTGAAGGAATACATTTGTGTATATCAATCTTTTTAAGATTCTTCAAAATATAACATTAAATCGGGTGAGGATCCATTTCATCGAACATTCTATCTACCGTTCTCCTGCCTCTCCCTGAGGTCATATAAACCAAGACAGTATATAAGATGGACCAAGCAACACCAATGACTTCGACGGAGACCAAGTGAAGTCAATTAGAAGCTTTTCTGGTGGTTGCTGAGCGTAGTGTGCAGCCTCTTTGCCGAGCTTGACGACGTAGATGTGACATGAGCAACCTGTCTGAAAGTTGTAGTTCTTCTGGTAGCTGTGCCAAGAGAAACCTGAATCATTTCGAATCTTACTTCATATGAATTCATTTGCCACATAACAAAGTATTTCCAATCCATCAAAACGTTGCTGAAATATTTTGTTCTGATGCTTTTCATGGACTCTCTAGGCTTCTCCCTTGACTGTATACCTCCACGTCCCACCAATTGCCTGCTTCTCCTGGACTATACTGTAATTTCTCTACTGTGCAACAGGAAGTTGCATGGTAACAACACAATCTATGGCCTATTTTCACAAAAACGGTGCTACGGGGGCATAACGTGAGACACAATGGAGCATTTTATACATTGTTGTGTTTCTTTAGAAATAAAGGTGGTTTGAGGAGGTGGTTGAGTCTATTAACTCTATGCAAAGTAGCAAAGCCCCAGGACCAGATGGGTTCCCAACAGAATTTTTTAAGAAATTCCACTTGCGTTTGGCTCCCTTACTCTTATCTATGTATAATATGTCATTGGACCGCAGTGTGCTCCCCACAACATTGACACAAGCGTCTATAGCTCTTCTACTTAAGAAAGGGAAGGATCCCACTGCCTGTTCCTCTTACAAGTGTTAGCGAGGCGCCTAGAGGCGAGACTTCCATCAGTCATCTCAGAGGAACAGACAGGCTTCATTAAGGGTAGACATTCATTTGCTAATATTCGGACCCTGATTAACATTATTTATTCAAAACAGTTTTCAAAATCCCCAGAACTTGTGGTATCGCTTGATGCTAAGAAGGCATTTGACAGAATTGAATGAAAGTATTTATTCACTGCTCTTAAAAGGTTTGGTTTTGGTTATAAATTCATTGCTTGGATTAGGCAGCTGTATGCATCCCCACAGGCCAGTGTCTGTACCAATGATTATTACTCTGACTACTTCACCCTAGAACATGGGACAAGACAGGGCTGCCCTCTTTCTCCCCTACTCTTCGCCATCGGTATTGAGCCCCTTTCGGTGGCCTTACGGGCCTCACCTTCCTTCCAGGGTGTCTTACGGGAGGGAATTGAACATAAGCTATCATTATATGATGATGACTTGCTGCTATATGTACACAATCCAACAACATCTTTACCAAATATTCTTTCCATTCTGGAGAATTTCTGTTATTTTTCCGGTTACAAGCTAAATCTTCAAAACGTTTTTCCCAATCAATCCAGCCGTATTACTGCTTCAGCAGACAGATCTGCCTTTTCAACTCAATAATTTGGGCTTCAAATACCTAGGAGTGAATGCTACTTGCTCACTGCTGGCCCTCCTTTCAGCTAACCTTACCCCTTTCTTGTTTAGAGGCCAATTTTAAGAGGTGGGTAACTTACCTCTCTCATACGGAAATGCTATTAAAATGAATAGCTTGCCTAAATTCATGTATATTTTCCAATCTATTCCTTTGTTCTTACCTATGTCTTTTTTCAAAGCAATTAACCAGGCAGTCTCTTCTCTCATTTGGGCGGGAAAGCCACCAAGAATTAGCAGGTTTTTACTTCAGCGATGTAAATTTAGTGGTGGGGCTCGCACTTCCTAATATTCTATACTACTATTGGGCCACCAAACTTCAGAAATCGCTGTTCTGGTTGCACTCCCCAGACACATCTTGGTGCCTGCTAGGTCTTTCCTGCTCCCCCCCCTCTATCCCTGCCTTATTATTTTCCGCTCTCCCTACATCTCCTTCTCATTACTCAGACAACCCTGTGGTACTATCCACATTCAAAATGTGTTACCAGTTTCGGTGCCATTTTAAGTTCTCCTCTACATTTATTTTGGGCTCTATTAATAACAACCACATATTTACTCCACCTGTGGTTGACAGTGATTTCACTCTTTGGGAAAAAATGGCATTAAAACTTTCAAGGATCTTTATGAAATTTGACATTTTTCTAGTTTTCCTAACCTGTCGGTTAAACACGCTTTGCCCCCATCTAATTTCTTTCGATATATGCAGATGAGGCATTTTGTATGTAGGTTAGTGTGGGGTGGGGGTTTGGGGGAGGTGGGCGGGGTGGGATGGGTAGAGTGGGGAGGTCAAGATTATGTTGGGGAGGATAAAAATTGTATTGATATATTGCAGGACACTGTCACGTTGTAAGGATTTGGAGAGAGGAGAACCAGGCAGGCAGATGGTGGATGAAACAAGGTTGATTTATTCTGACAATCCCAGGAAACATGTACAAATGATAGGCAATCCTACATGCTCTTTCCAGCGGCACAGAACACTTACAACAAACATAACAAGGACCATAGAGCCTACGAACTAAACCGGGACTCACTTATCACAACATGACAGACGTTGCTCCTGGAATGTCTTCTGTACACAAACATAACACTGTAACAATGAACCGCGCCTTCCTCTCGTTCACCTGGACTAATATAGGGACTGAGCTAACCAGCTGAAGGTGATAAGATGATTAGACCAACTCAGTCCCCAATCAGTACCAGGTGAAAGAGACGAAGGCGCTACACAGCACACTTACTTTAATAGATCAATCAACGTTACATTAGATACAACATAAATCAACAGTACATCTGCACTAAAATATAATGAATAACACAAATACAATATCAATATACATATAGCATATATAAAAACTCCATCTCAGTCTTGATGAACGCCAGCCCTCACTGGGCTGGTCGTTACAGACACAGTATCTTTACTGTTCTTTTTTTCTGTTGAGATCTTTACAAATAATACAAATAATAATAAACCATGGACAAATACAGTTTTTAAACACTTAAGATGTAAATTTGTTCTCTGTCAAAGTGACCGTAAAATGAATGGGAGTCTATGGAATGCTAATGCAAGGTGGTGCCTTGATAGCCTCAGAAACTCCCCATAGAAGATTCAATTTCCGGGTGCTGGCTTACCTCCTTGGTATAAACACATTGGCTGGGAGAAATCAATCAGCCAAGATCAGACTACATCACAGCTAGTCACCCCGTGACATCTGATCATTGTGACCAATCAGGAGTTGCCTGGCACATTTCAAACTTCAGTGACCTTTATAATTTGTAAAATAATGAAATACTGTTCTGCCTATGCCCACTTCTACAATCACAACTTTGAAACTAAAAATGGTAAGTTGATGACACTCACACATTATCTGGTTGAATAGTTGTGGTACATGTTGAGATTAGTGAAACCTGTGGCATGACAAAATGGTGACACCCTATTTGATCATATGCCCCATTCAGGTAAGACTAGCATTAGTGGCAGTGAGTCTATTTTTAGACATTTGCCCGATGTGTCTAGTAAGCCTATTTAGGATATTTATTTTACAAATAATGCATTATAATGTAGGATAATAGAACTTTATAGTGCATTGGATGTTGCCAAAAGTTTGTATAAAATTTTATAGGGATCCAGTAGAAAACTTATCCCATTTATAGACATTTTCAAGCAATAAATAGCTAAATATATGTGATTCTGGACAGTTTTATGACCGTATATATTATATACCTCACCCCCATGAAATCCAAGAGGCGGTACATGAGGATGTTTGCATATTCACTTAATGTTAGCCTCACCAATGCCTGGGTCATCTACAAGCAGGACTGCAAGGCTCTTTCTGTGGATGGCCTGCCTCTGAAAAATTCAGGATTGAGGTGTTCAGGGATGCCAGCAGCCAGAGGCCAGTCACATTTTCATGCCCCTGTATACACCACCCGCCAGACCTACAAGTACTGCAGAAGAAAGGGGAATATTTTTAGGTCAAACATGGCTTGTAAGGTCTACAAAATCCACCTGTGCCTCAATGCGGAGCGCAACTGCTTCATACAGTTGTCACGTTTATGAGTGTGCTTGCAGAGAGGGAGACTTGAACACGCAGTACATGGCAAAACGTTCATGATTTATTCCATTTAGCAAAACTCCAAAGAAAAAAACACATATACAGCAGGGCGTGCTTACTAACAAACCTATTTTACTCACACTCTTTACAGTGGTGCGGACACTGGTACTAGGTTATGAATACAGACATACGCCTAATAACTATAGGAACACACTGTTTGTAGCTCTTGGATATTTTTCCATGGAGTAAACACGGACATGAACAATACTCATGATGCACTCAGGGAAGTGATTATATATCAAAGATATACACTCACTTAAAGGATTATTAGGAACAATTGTTCAATTTCTCCTTAATGCAATGATCTACTCAACCAATCGAATGGCAGTTGATTCAATGCATTTAGGGGTGTGGTCCTGGTCAAGACAATCTCCTGAACTCCAAACTGAATGTCAGAATGGAAAAGGAATTTTGAGCGTGGCATGGTTGTTGGTGCCAGACGGGCTGGTCTGAGTATTACACAATCTGCTCAATTACTGGGATTTTCACGCATAACCATTTCTAGGGTTTACAAAGAATGGTGGGCGAAAATGCCTTGTTGATGCTAGAGGTCAGAGGAGAATGGGCCGACTGCTTCAAGCTGATAGAAGAGCAACTTTGACTGAAATTACCACTCGTTACAACCGAGGTATGCAGCAAAGCATTTGTGAAGCCACAACACACACAACCTTGAGGCGGATGGGCTACAAAAGCAGAAGACCCCACCAGGTACCACTCATCTCCACTACAAATAGGAAAAAGAGGCTACAATTTTCAAGAGCACACCAAAATTGGACAGTTGAAGACTGGAAAAATGTTGCCTGGTCTGATGAGTCTCGATTTCTGTTGAGACATTCAGATGGTAGAAACAGAATTTGGCGTAAACAGAATGAGAACATGGATCCATCATGCCTTGTTACCACTGTGCAGGCTGGTGGTGGTGGTGTAATGGTTTGGGGGATGTTTTCTTGGCTCACTTTAGGCCCCATAGTGCCAATTGGGCATCGTTTAAATGCCACGGCCTACCTGAGCATTGTTTCTGACCATGTCCATCCCTTTATGGCCACCATGTACCCATCCTCTGACGGCTACTTCCAGCAGGATAATGCACCATGTCACTAAGCTTGAATCATTTCAAATTGGTTTCTTGAACATGACAATGAGTTCACTGTACTAAAATGGCCCCCACAGTCACCAGATCTCAACCCAATAGAGCATCTTTGGGATGTGGTGGAACGGGAGCTTCGTGCCCTGGATGTGCATCCCACAAATCTCCATCAACTGCAAGATGCTATCCTATCAATATGAGCCAACATTTCTAAAGAATAGTTACTAGTTACATTTATAACGAGAAAATTAGTTACATTTACATTATATTTTCACCTTTTCTGTTTTAAAACACAATTTAATAATTAATTATCCGTTGGCGTTTTGTTTTTTAATCCGTATTTCATTAGTCCGCCTCCACGCCAATCAAAAAAAGGAGACATCTTGCACTTAAAATTGTAATGCGCAGAGTTATGCAGATTGGAGGTTAGCAAAATGGAAGAATTCATAGCCTACATTTTAACAGCTGAAAATATTCACATTTCTTCAAAACTATCAAAAAGCAGGAAGGATAAATAAATGTGTCCAGTGAGCTGTGTGTCACTTGCAAGCACCTGTTGAGTGGGAATATGGAAAGCTTGTCATTGTTCGTCTCACTCAAATGTTTTGGACCGAAATTGCTTTTTTCTCTATGGCGTCTTCCAATAAACACGCGTTGAAAACGTGCATAATGGTTACAGAAAATGTCCAATGTGCTTTAACAGGCGATGAGACTGCACTTTATGGAAGTTTTCTACATACAGTAGGCTACATAAGGTGCGCAAGGACTCAAGTGACATGCACTCCGAACGTGTGTATTTGTGCCAGTATACACAACACACATTCAGAATGCTTATAATTCTGCCACCCAACAGATCTAAACTCTACCCTTTAGACCAGAGGTGGGCAAACTATGGCCCGCAGGCCAGATGCGTCCCGCCGGGTCCTTTGATCTGGCCTGCGAAACATTTTTACCCTCCACAGTCTCCCGCGATTGTATATGCTAGCAGCTAAAGCTTGGTAATGTTGGAAAGATGAAGATCAGCCGAAAATAATGAGTGTTGGTTCATCCATGTGAGTTTATCAGAGCCGGAGCTATTGCACCTCGAAGTCGGTCATGTTTTTTTGACTTTTGCCTTTTTTAATAAACACATTACAGACAGGAAGTAGGATGTGAAAATACGCAGTAACGTAAACTGAAAAATTCAGTAACGTAACGTAGTTACTTTCAATAAAAAGCAACGCAGAAGGTAACGTAGTTACAATTTGGAGAAGTAACTAAGTAAAGTAAGTTACTTTTTAAAGTAACGTTCCCCAACACTGCTTACGTGGGGTTATACCTCCAACAATGCTCCACAATAATAAATCTTCCTAAATAAATATTTTTATGTTATTAACTTTATATGTGTTTTTCTTTACTTTTTATATATACATGTAGCCTATTGGGAAGAAATACTACCATAGACTGGCGAGGAACCATATATGGTTAATTCATTGAATAAAAATGAACATTTTTGCAAAACATAAAAAAACTGTTAAAAGTCATGTAATATCCTCCAATAACACTCTAGGGTTGAAATTTTGACTTTTACTTTCCAAGTATTTTAATTAGTGCCCAATATAGGGTAAAGGTGTACTATATGATATGAATATATGGGGTTAACATTAAGGTTTAGGAAAGGTTAGGGTTAAGCTTAGGGTAAGTAGTAAGGTTATGGTTAAGATATAAAGCAAAAGCCAATGTGTTATTTTTTCGCTAGTCCATTTGTATAACAAGCTCTGCCCTCTTCCTGGTTCAAATTAACCAATTACATTACTTTCTTCTGGCATCTCAAGTCATCTGAAGAAAATATACGCCACGTTGACACACGTTTGCTATAGTGCAAATCAGTTTAAGTATTAGTGTGTAGTTTCTCATTTAGATCCTATTACAGTTCAATCACAATAACTTTTTTATAATCTAATATTTAGTAAAGCCTCCATGATTTTTACGGACAGCACTAACTCTTCTGGACATGGAGTGAACAAGCTGGCGTCATACTGCCACATCTGGGTGCTGTGTGTTTGAATCTGTGAGATAACCACGCCCCATTCATTTGAATATAACAAATGGATATTATGAAATGTGCCATTATGAAATAAGAATGCCTTGAAATAAATAAATGTGGAATTATGAAATAAAATTCCCCTGAAATAAATAAAAGGATCCTTTGAAAAACCCCATTATGAAATAAAAACCAATTTATTTATTTTATTGGGCTGAAATATTTATATATTTATTGTGTCATTTATTTATTTCAGGACTTATTTCATAGCCATATTTATTTATTTAATATTGACAAAAATGGCTTTCCATATTTTTGTTGCTTTGTACTGAATTATTTTATTTGCAACCAATGCACCAGAGTTCCTGGAATTTTATAGGATCCAAGGAAAGTAATGATTCTGAAGAGAGAAGGGATTTTCCGAAACATCTTTTGGGGTGTACTCATTTAGGCTGAGTACTGTATCTGGCAAATGGATCTAAATATAGTGTACATTTGTAAAACATTTTAAACCAAATAGTGCCTTGCTATACAGACATGGCCAAAAGTATTAGAAACCTTAAAAAAAATGTAATATGCTTACACTTATCTCTGAAAGTACAAATTGACAAAAGTATTTGCTTTCCACCATTTTTATTTCACATTTACTAGATTAGAAATGTTGCATTTGATTTATGACTTAACATATTAAATAGTAAAACAAACTAGATTTGAACTATACAAGTAAAGGGGCCTGCTGGGGCTTCATTTAACGATATAAAGCTCATTGTGATAAGTTGGTGCGTTTAAAGTAATAATAAGTATTTGTTCTGTAGAAATTAAATTTAGCTACAGTAATATTTCGTTTCACAGCCTTTAGAGACAATACCTGTCTTATGATGATTTACCAAAAAGCTTGACTTTTGTTTCGTCTGTCCAAATGACATTCTCCCAGAAGGACTGTGGTTTGTCCACATGCGTTCTAGACAACTCCTGTCTTTTTGTTTTTATCTCCTAGAAGTTGGGTCTTCCTGGAGCTTCTATCGTGGCAAACATTTTCATTCAGAGACTGTTGGTGTGACCTGAAACTGTTGCAACTTGAGCTTGAATGTCAACTTTAATCTGTTTAAAAATGTCCTTAAGTCTTTCTCCACCATGCTTTTCTTCATTCTTGGGTCCATTTTTCTGGCCCTGTCCAGGGATGTTGGGTACAATCTAATGGGCCTTCATCATAATATTGGCTAAAAAGCTCACAGGGACATCAAGTTAGTAGATATGGCTTTTACGTTGTCTATGCTTGGCTTTCAGAATCAAACCCTCAAACTTGGCAGTACTGTAGTAGAGTGATAATTTGCTTAATAAGCATAGAATAAGCATAGAACACCATATAATGTAGGACTATGCAAAATAAATTAACAAGCCTATTTCTCATTTAATTATCTACTTAAACTATTGAAAAAGGCAGTATTATACAGGTTGTAAGATTCTACTGTATAGTACTTAATATGTTCTTCAAGTTCAAAAACCCAATCGTAACATTGAATTGAATTAGGGAGAGAGAGTAAAAGAGAGTGAGATAGAAAGAGGGCAGAAGAGAGGGAATATTTACCACATCACCGGAACCAGCTAACAAAGAGGAAGGACAATGACCTTGCCTTGCTTTGATAACATCTAACTTTAAATGCATACTGAGTTTGTTTGACCAATCAAGTAACTTAATTTCACCTCCTGTTCGCCTGACTACATTGGAAATAACTATCTGGTGTTCAGCAATCTGGGACAACATCTCCAGGACACCACTCACCTGGTCTCACCATTAATGGATGCTCACACAGCCATCTCCAGTGTCCAGTTCAGCCTGTTATTATTCTACCACATTCTTACAATAAATATAATTGTTAACACTTACCTCATGTTCATCTGCTTTTGGATTCACTCTCTCCCTAGCCTGGATCCTGACACTATGCTTGGGGATATTATCCATTTGGAAGACCCATTTGCAACCAAGTTTTAACTTCCTGACTGATGTCTTGACTTGTTGCTTTAATATATCCATATAATTTTCCTTCCTCATGATGCCATCTATTTTGTGAATTGCAACAGTCCCTCCTGCAGCAAAACACCCTCACAACATCATGCTGCCACCCCCATGCTTCACGGATGGGATGGTGTTCTTCCGCTTTCAAGCCTTCTTCTTTTTTCTCCAAGAATTACGATTGTCATTATGGCCAAGCAGTTAGATTTGTTTTTTACCAGAACAAAGGGACATTTCTCCAAAAAGTACAATCTCTATTCCCATGTGCAATTGCAAATTGTAGTCTGGTTTTATATGGTGGCACTTTTTGCAGTGCTCATCTTGTTTTATTTTTATTGTTTCATAAATTTATGCTTTCAGTGTACTTACATGTTACTTGGATCTATGGAAAATCCAGAAATCTTGAAACAGCTGGCATATATGAATTTCAGCAACAGCATTTGACAAGAGAAGCTCTCCATTGAAATTATTCAACATACAGCAAAAATGTACAATTTCCATGATTTTCATTTATAAATAGTTGGGTGTTTGGATCAGCAATTTCATTTTGATCTATCAAATAACTGAAGGACACAGTAATATTTCAGTAGTGAATTTGGTTTATTGGATGAACAGAAAATGTGCAATATGCATCCAAACAAAATTAGACAGGTGCATAAATTTGGGCACCCCAACAGAAATATCACATCAATATTTAGTTGAGCCTGTTTAGCAGAAAATAACAGCCTCTATATGCTTCCTATAGCCTGTAATGAGTGTCTGGATTTTGGATGACGGTATTTTGGACCATTCCTCCTTGAAAAACATCAGTTAGGTTTGATGGTTGCCGAGCATAGACAGCCCGCTCCAAATCACCCCACAGATTTTCAATAAAATTCTGGCCTGGGGGATGGGATTGCCATTCCAGAACATTGTATTTGTTCCTCTGCATAAATGCCAGAGTAGATTTTGAGCAGGGTTTTGGGTTGTTGTCTTGTTGAAATACTCCCCGGCGTAACTTCAACTTTGTGACTGATTCCTCTGCATCATTCTCAAGCAGCGTTGCCACAGTTACTTTGAGTAATCATCTAATTACTGATTACTCCTTTAAAAAGTAACAGATTACTTGATTATGAAAGTAACTAAATTAGATTACAGGTCACTTTATTAGTTACATTCAGTAGCTGCCGACAACAACCCGTCACCTCAACACTCAAGTTAATTTTTAACAGTAACGTCAACAATGTATCTCCTGACCTTTTAAGTTAAACTTAAAACCAAATGCAATTGTACAGTGCCTTGCGAAAGTATTCGGCCCCCTTGAACTTTTCGACCTTTTGCCACATTTGAGGCTTCAAACATAAACATATGAATCTGTATTTTTTGTGAAGAATCAACAACAAGTGGGACACAATCATGAAGTGGAACGAAATTTATTGGATATTTCAAACTTTTTTAAACAAAAAAACAGAAAAATTGGGCGTAAGTTAATACTTTGTAGCGCCACCTTTTGCTGCGATTACAGCTGTAAGTCGCTTGGGGTATGTCTCTATCAGTTTTGCACATTGAGAGACTGAAATGTTTGCCCATTTCTCCTTGCAAAACAGCTCGAGCTCAGTGAGGTTGGATGGAGAGCATTTGTGAACAGCAGTTTTCAGTTATTTCCACAGATTCTTGATTGAATTCAGGTCTGGACGTTGACTTGGCCATTCTAACACCTGGATATGTTTATTTGTGAACCATTCCATTGTAGATTTTGCTTTATGTTTTGGATCATTGTCTTGTTGGAAGACAAATCTTCGTCCCAGTATCAGGTCTTTTGCAGACTCCATCCGGTTTTCTTCCAGAATGGTCCTGTATTTTGCTCCATCCATCTTCCCATCAATTTTAGCCATCTTCCCTGTCCCTGCTGAAAAAATGCAGGCCCAAACCATGATGCTGCCACCACCATGTTTGACAGTGGGGATGGTGTGTTCAGGGTGATGAGCTATGTTGCTTTTACGCCAAACATAACTTTTTGCGTTGTTGCCAAAAAGTTTGATTTTGGTTTCATCTGACCAGAGCACCTTCTTCCACATGTTTGGTGTGTCTCCCACGTGGCTTGTGGCAAACTTTAAACAACACTTTTTGCTTTTTGGCTTTCTTCTTGCCACTCTTCCTTAAAGGCCAGATTTGTGCAGTATACGACTGATTTTTGTCCTATGGACAGACTCGCCCACCTCAGCTGTAGATCTCTGCAGTTCATCCAGAGTGATCATAGGCCTCTTGGCGGCATCTCTGAGCAGTCTTCTCCTTGTATGAACTGAAAGTTTAGAGGGACGGCCGGGTCTTGTTAGATTTGCAGTGGTCTGATACTCCTTCCATTTCAATATTATCGCTTGCACAGTGCTCCTTGGGATGTTTAAAGCTTGGGAAATCTTTCGGTATCCAAATCCGGCTTTGAACTTCTCCACAACAGTATCTCGGACCTGCCTGGTGTGTTCTTTGTTCTTCATGATGCTCTCTGTGCTTTCAACAGACCTGTGAGACTATCACAGAGCAGGTGCATTTATACGGAGACTTGATTACACACAGGTAGATTCTATTTATCATCATTAGTCATTCAGGTCAACATTGGATCATTCAGAGATCCTCACTAAACTTCTGGAGAGAGTTTGCTGCACTGAAAGTAAAGGGGCTGAATAATCTTGCTCGCCCAATTTGTCAGTTTTTATTTGTTAAAAAAGTTTGAAATATCCAATAAATTTCGTTCCACTTCATGATTGTGTCCCACTTGTTGTTGCTTCTTCACAAAAAAATTACAGTTTTATATCTTTATGTTTGAAGCCTGAAATGTGGCAAAAGGTTGAAATGTTCAAGGGGGCCGAATACTAATAATTTGTAAAGAGTGTGTAGAGAAACAATAAGAGTATATGGTAGCAAAAATAATAATTAAACATGTTTTTAATAACTTTTTATTAATAAGAGTAACAAATATGTTGTACACACAATTTGATTGAATATATTGTCAGTGTCTCATGTGAAAACTTGAGTGCATTTGAAAAACATTCACTAGAGTCTGTTTTATCAAACAATAGACTAATTTTAGCAAAACCTGAACATGGACAAACTACCTATCTATGCAATGAATTAGCAATGATTATAATAATGAGTTAATAGCGCTATTATTTTGAAAAGGAAAATCTGATTTCGTGTTGCTGGCATAATATAGGGTGAATCCCATTTCTCTGTCATACCCCTTCCCCTTACCCATTCCCCTTAGTTTTGCGTGTTTATGTGAGAGTAAGGGCTATCCCAATTCTCATTTTGATCTAGAGGTAGGGCTAAGGGGAATGGGTAGATACCCCTTAAAACCAAGCATTTTTGAGAGCTTACTTGAAACCAAGGGGTACCCAGAATACACTGCGCAACCGGCAACAATAGCAGCCAGATCATCAAGAGAGTCCAATAAATGTATTTTCTTCTTAAAAATGATGACAGACTTGTTTTGTGCTCTACACATTCCTGTACATATATATTTGCAACCATGTTCTTAATTGAAACGTTTTTAAAAATTGCAAAATTGTTTTTCGTTACATTGCTGATTTGCACAACAGTCCTGCATTTCTCTGCGAATAGACTTGAATGGAAACCATGCATTTTACATTCTACAGTTTAAACTACATTAGCAGTGGATTTCGTTTGATATAAAGTTTGTGATCAACACTTATCGCCTCTGCTGATGTAGCAGCCAGCTAGCGACGATATATGATAACGTAACTGTAACCAAGTGGTGTCTCATTTCATAGGGATATGTTTTCATCCCTATCCCTTACCAATCGGTTTCGAGGGACAATGACCAGGGGTAAGACGAAGGGTTGGGGAAAGGGGTAAGACAGAGAAATGGGATTCATCCATAGTGTTGCCAGGCGAACGGTTCTTGCCTATAGCTAGCACCGGCTCTGACTGTCCTCATGCTGAAAACGGGATTTGTTGCATAAGTGACTTCACTCCCAAAGACAGTATATATTTTCACTAAGGAAATTGACAAAAATTGTAACGCACAGTAACTTGTATAAGGAACTTTAATCTGATTACTGGTTTGGAAATAGTAACACGTTAGATTACTCGTTATTGAAAATAGTGGTCAGATTAGAGTTACACGTTACTAAGTAACGTGTTACCGGCATTACTGTTCTCAAGTATCTGCTGATATTGAGTAAAATCCATGCAACCCTCAACTTTAACAAGATTCTGAGTACTGGCACTGGCCACACAGCCCCACAACATGATGGATCCTCCACCTAATTTATTGTGGATAGCAAGTGTTTGTCTTGGAACGCTGTGTTCTATTGCCACCACTGCATAATGCCCCTTGTTATGACCAAATAACTCCATATTTGTTTTATCAGCCCACAGCACCTTCTTTTAAAATGAAGCTGACTTGGCCAAATGTGTGTCTGCTGCATACCTCATGCGACTCTATTTGTGGCGTGTGTGCAGAAAAGGCTTCTTCCGCATCACTCTCCTGTACAGCTTCTCCTTGTGCAAAGTGCGCTGAATTGTTGAAAGATGCACATTAACACCATCTGCAGCAAGATGATGTTGTAGGTCTCTGGAGGTCGTCTGTGGGCTTTCTTACCATCCTTTGCCATTGCCTCTCCGATATTTTACTTGGCCTGCCATTTCTGGCCTTAACAAAAACTGTGCCTGTGGTCTTCCATTTCCTCACTATATTCCTCACAGTGGACACTGACAGCTTATATCTCTGCGAGAGTTGTTTTGAGGCCCCCATGTTGTCACTCTTCAGAGGAGAGTCAAAGAGAACAACAACTTGCAAATGTCCACCTTATGCTAGGTGCCACACCACAAGATCATTGGGCTGATTTTGGGCCAATTTTCCCGCTTCTGACAATCCTAGGTATGTCCTGATTATCTTGATGGTTCTCCAGATTATCTTATCAGATTTTCCCTTGGTGTGAGGAGTGTTAAGAGTTACCGAACCTGCTCGGAAGAACGTCTGAGCCACCCTGATCACGAATCATAAATCTTCATTATGTTGAATATTTACGATCAGAAATCCTGATGTGTGGGGGTAACCCTGAGGACAAACCCACGCACGATCTGGAGATTATCATGTGAAACGAAACAATATCCAATCAGAAAGCAAGCTGAGAGAAGAGAAGCATAACAAATGCAGTCATGGTGCATCTTTAAGTTAAAATGATTTGCACAGCAGAGATGAAGTTTCAGCTTTTTGATTTGTGGCAACAACACAAGTGTTTATACAACCAGGGTTCAAAATTAACTTTTTTATCAATGAGCTAAACAGTTACTGAATGTTCAAATTTTACCAGCCACTCAATAGATTACTATTGTTTTTTTGGCTGATGACTGAAGCAAATCTACCAGCCACCTGCATAACTTACCAGCCTTTAAATGGTGCTAATTTTAAACCCTGTATATAACGTGTAGTGTAAAACCTACCATAATAGACTGGACAAGGTGAAGAGTTGGTCATGCTTATTCTGAAGTCTCAAGACATATTGCGTGTTCACAGTTGGGACTTGTGAAAAATACATGTTTGAGAATCTGTTTGTGTGTGGTGTGCTGTCTTTGTCACATCATGGCACACCACACACTGTAGGAGCAAAATGGTTAAATCTAGGATTTTTTGTCCTCATGTTTGTGGTCTCTCACAATTTGAAAATCTTTTAGTGTGTACCCATCATTACATACCTTTTCTCATGATTGGACGCACCTGACTATGAAGTTCAAGGCTTAATGAGCTCATCAAACCAATTGTGTGTTCCAATTAATCAGTGCTATTTAGTTACAGGTATTCAAATGACAAGGGTGCCCAAATTTATGCACATGTGTAATTTTGCTTTGATGCATATTACACATTTTCTGTTAATCCAATTAACCTCATTTCACAACCGAAATATTACCTTGTCCTTCAGTTATTTGATAGATCAAAAAGAGAAAAACCTTTGCATGGAAAATAAAAGCATTATTGTGCAATTGCAGTCATAGGTTTAATAAGCCCAAATAAAATTTTTATTTGTTTAAAAAAAATGTATGTCACATATCCAGTAGAAATGAATAATTAATCAGCGAATGTATCAGTACATGCAACACAGAGGAAACAAATGCGTCTAAGGAAGAACCTGCAATAGAGCATGCTGTGAAATATGATAATGTGTGGTCAAAAGTTATGTGCATGATCTTCAGTTTCTGTATTAAGTTAAGATTATACCAATACATTAAGGCCTTCAGTAGAATATATATAATATATAAAACCTAATAATTTATCGCTGGAATAAAAGGCCATTGTACTAACCACTGTAACACCATAGACAAAAATCGTAGAAGTAAAGCTTATCATGCTTGAACAGGTCAGGACAGGTTTTATCCTTGTACACCTGAATGTTTTTTGCTAGCTATGGCCTCAGGACACACACACATTCTCAACACAAAATGTGGAATGGGGTGAATATGTTTTATTCTTCTTTTGAACAAAGAGCCCAGAGGAAAATTATTAAGGATAATGCCAATAAGTGTTTAGAATATAACTACGTACAAAATTATTATATAATCTGTTGTTGAAAATGTGTGGGTGACAATACACATCCCAAAATTTCAAACCGGTGCATTGTGGAGCATGCTTTATAAACTGTATTTCATACACATAAGTCATGCAGCACAGGTCAACATTGTAGACATGTTAATACATTTATGTATGATAATACATTTATTTATGATAATACATTTTTTTTAAGAATTTATGTAAATCCTACACACCACGAACCAGAGAAACAATATACAAACACTAAAACATACTTTGTAGATCATAGGTTGAAGTCTAGGATACATTAAAGTAGGAGAATTCAAGGTGTGGAGTCTGTCTCACATGAACAGATAATCTCTCCTTTCAGACAACCACCTGGATTTCCCCCACATTCCAAAATCACCGCGGGTAACAGTGGAAGTTAGCAAAACATGCATGGGTGGAGGGATATGGGTTTTATTGGGAAGTCTGCTGGCACCTCATTGGTAGGCAGCCACTCTCAGTGTTCACAACCGTAGAATAACAATGACATTGCATGAATGTGTAGTCATGACTGGAGCTGCCTGTTGGCAATGAGAACACATTAAGGAGATGTCAGAAACAGGTGACAAATAGCAAAGGTTAACTAACATCCAAAACACTATTAAATATTTATATATTTTTTGGGGGAGGGAGTGCTATAAAGTAGAATTAGTGGGGAGACCTCTAATTGCTTTGAAACCATTGACAGGGACTATAGCAAACATAGACCCCAGAGAAAGGGAATGTAGTTGGGACCTGTCAAATATTTAATGTAAGACCCCTTTGTGTGTTTGTGAGAGACCCAGGAACAAAGCATCAGTGTTAATACCTTGAGGATCAGCTGCATTCCAGGGGCAAGGGAGGGAGAATGGCTGAGAGGAGGGAAACAAAAGTTTCATGGAGCACAAGGCACCTGCTGTAGTTGAGCCATGCCTGTGGGTCTGTGTGGGTGTGGAAGTGTATGAGCGGAGTATAGCTATCTTACCTGATACTGTCTGAGGTAATGTTTAAAGCTTCAGGGTATTAATGACTGAATGAAAAAATCTACAATATAATACATGATGATTTAAGCTAGCTCTGAGGATGTGTAGTTTTCGTCAACACCTAGTTCACAGCTTGTTTACACAGTTTCATGATGACTTTGCTGCAGAAATGATGAACAGTATTTTCACAATGTGGTTGAAAGTAAAGCAAAATTGGTTAAATTGTTGTTTATGGAAGGTTGAATGTTAAAACCATAATTGCAGGATGTTGGAGGGCAGTGGCCCTACAACCTCTAAAGGAATGCAGCTCAACAGAGCTATATGTAAGCTATCTATTGGTCTCCCAATAAAAACTACACCAGCATGCATTTTTTACATCAATGGCAATGAGCATTGATGTTCTACAAATGTTTAACTACATACATTTTTTCCTCCATTTTCACCATTTATTTAACCATGATTGAATCCATTGGCATACCCCCTGCACACAAGGAGTTGCTCAAGGGAGAAGTGTCAAGGTAATTGTGTCAGAATATTTACCCATATACTCCGTGTAGCATTGTACCAACTTGTGCTGCCCACGTACAACCCCTGAACATAGCTGGAAGAACAACAGGATACGAATCCTGGACACTGTGACACAGTTGTGCTGTGAGGCAGCATCTTACACCAAACTAAATGACATTCTATAACAATGACGTGGTGTGTGTGTGCTCTCAGGAGTCATTGTCACATAGTTGGTGTCGCCTACACTTAAGGCCTGATGCTGTTAATATTATTACCACATTGTATTCTGCTCGAACATGTGATGTGAAGCTATTTTCTTATGGTTACTAAGCATAATCATCAACCATCATAACCATTAACCACAGTCTGGAGATACCAAGTATACACTGAGTTTTCTGAACCTTCCTGTTTTAATTCACACGGACGTGTGACAAATAGATACCAATGCTTCCCTTTTTCACTTCTGGGATAGTGAAGACAGTTATGAGGTGCCATGTTAATTGCAAACTTGGACCACATTCTCTAAGCATATGGTTTTGTTTTCTAGTTCCTATTATTGCGTTACTGCTGTCAATATAGTGATATGGATTTTTATATCTCAACTTTACTTATTTACACAATCCATGTGTCCTGTCCACTTTAACAACCACAAATGAACCCCACAAAAAACCCGCTCACACATTTTCTCAGCAGGCAAGTCGGCCATATTCTTCTCTTATTGAGGGCAACTGCCAAATAATAAAACAGGTAAATACTTATCATCCGCATATCAAATAAATGCACCTTTGTTTGCTTCCTGCGTTCACCGGCACAATGTGCAAATGTGCACACAAACACCCCCACAAAAACCCAGACACTTGAGATAAGGATAGCCAGGTGTTAAGTCTCATTCTCCTCCGTGTCCTCTTTTTGAAGACCTCCTGTGAGTTTTATCAGTGCAATACAAGTGCTAATACAAGTGTGTCTAGATAATAATTATCGATGGTTAAACATTAACTTGCCACAATAGTTAGCCTGTTTAACCTCTGGGAAATAATTGCATGACAATAATAATTGACTTCCCGTATAGAAAATCTGTAATACAACATACCGAACGTTAGAGCTGGGAACACACTATACTACAGTAGGTATAGCCTACAGTATAATGTTAAAAGTGGGTTGGAAAGTGAAGAGCACATATTCTATTCTTTTGCAGAGAAAACTCCCAACCACCGTTGCCCCTACCAATAGACTTAACACCCTCAGGCAGTCTAGCACTCACACCTTGTCTGTGCTGACAGCTATTCCCAAGGGCGAGGCTTTGTGTGAGGCAGCTCAAACAACGCTGGTGGACCTTTTCCTTGTGGTTGTAGTAATGTGTAACACGGGTGCCAGTGCAGTATATCCGATGTGTTGAAGTGTTTGGAATTGCCAAATGTCATTTCAAAACCCCACGGAGTCTCAGACTGATAAACTTCCAGCCACGTATCATACCGTAGCTCATTTTCACGTGCTGCGGTTAAGGACTTCGCGTTGCTTTTAAATTTATTTGGCCAGTTTCAGTTTCTAGCATTGCACGCATGTCCGCTTGGGAATTGAAAACGGCTTACTAAGATAGACATCGAGGGAAAACCATAAGAACAACTTTCAGCGAAGGCGCAGGCGGTTCCCATACGTAAAGGTAATATTATATATTATTCTTTTTTTATTGCTCTGATATGTTCAACTTCCTAAATGTATATTAGCAATGATGTAAACATGTGGTTTTGTAGAAACAGCACCAGTATGGCAGGTGTTTAAGTGGCTGACTGGCTGTGTTGTCTGTCGCCCCTTAAATGTGATAAAAAAATGAAATTGCAGTAATAATGGTCTATTTTACATACAGACCTGTAATAAACAGTTACTTCAATGGAAAAAAAGACGCAGAAAAAACACGGCGATAAAAAAACAAAACCCGAATATGTACAGAAATATATTGAGCATTTTTAAACGTATCTATCCTATAAATTAGTTGCAGTAACATTAAATGTATCGAACTCAATATAGAACAAATTATTTTCCAATTATCCACCCCTGCGACTATTTAAAAGGTCAACAATATATTATCAGTTAATTGAGTTATAAAATCATTTTAAACAGTAATGATTTAGCCAACGTGACATAATAAGGCAAAACCAAAATGTTAAAGACAATGTCGGCGAAGTGATACAATTAAAAAATACTCTTCTATTGTTCATGTGTAGCCTATTCATGAGTGTATTTCCGTGAAAATGTTCTTGCAATTGCTACAGTATGCCTTTGGCCAGGTCGCTCTGAAAAATGGTTTTCTGTAGGTTCCCAAACGGCTTACTTAGTTAAATACATGTTGAATTAAAGTCAAATCATAATATTAATTAAAACAAAATGCATAGCTAATTTCAATAAAGTAAACCCTCTCTTTTTTGAACAATTTCAAAATGCTTTAAAAATCATCAGTAACAAGTATGTTCTCATAAAAACAACAGATACTTAGCTTCTCATCCATTCAGTACTTACTCATTTAAGGTCAGCTATGTATTTCTGGAAAACAATGAAAGCAGACTGTAGTTCAGATACAGCCTGGTCAACAATGGAGCTATAGGTTTTAGGGTTTGTTTTACATGGCCACTCTCCCTTCTGTACTGTTGGCCATATACTACATGCCTTATACCTCATTGTTTGAATTTAGTCATTAGATTCAACTAGGTATTTGACTGAAACAGCAGTATAACTTGTTTTAAAGCAAGTTGATCTTATGAGTAGCTTAACTCATTCAACCATGTATCCATTACTGTAGTCAGGACTAACTGTCATGTTATCAACATTGTTATTACTATTACATACCATTACTAAACATAGTACTGTTATTAATTACAAAATCAAAGTAGAAGGGTCTCCATCACTACTTATACCAGAGGTTATGTGATGGATGTAGATTTTGTCTATCCACCTGCTTACCAGCCTGGTAACATCAGAGTTCCTGTACATGTAACCACTACTGGCTGAAACTAAATGGACCTGTTGAGATGGAATATCCCTGATTAATTTGTTTCTGTGCAGCCCGCACAATCTTTAGCAGGATTTAATGTCTGTGAGGAAATTGAAGAGCAGGTGGTATACCAAGGATAGGAACAAACCATATAGATGGGCTAACAATCCTCTTTTCCAAAACCCCTAAAACAACACGTACTATAAGGAAATTAGCATTCCAGGTTTGACTGAAACCAAGGGTTTCAAATGTTTTAATGATCTTTAATCTAATCCAACATCTCTGGTCACCTGTCTATCTAAACAACACTGTTTCACCTGACTCAATGCTGGACCATTAGGTGGCCTTTGAACTTCATTTTCACTCTGCATCCATTTGGCTCATAGCCCTGACAATAGAGCTTTTTTGTCCAGTTCTGATGCCACAGTTTGGGTCACATTCCTCCACCATAGTGGGGCACATGTGCTTTCTTTATCTCTCTCTCTTTCAGTCTCACTCTCTCAGACATAACAGGTTGGAGTGAAGTCTGTTGCACATCTTTCTCACGCAGGCATTGACTGCTTCAGCCCGGGGTTTACTGGAACTGATACAGAGGCTGTCATCGACTGAACTCAGTTATGAATAGATAAGAAATAGTGCACTATTTCAGCCTAAAGGAAATGTATTCATAATGTACATGTAGGTCAGTGGTTGTTTCATTTTAGGTCAAACTTTGAGCATCTTTAAAATAAATGTGTGAAAGTGTTGGGGAGGTGTGAAAATGGTGATGGTAAAATTCAATGTACTATTTTCCAATATTATTTGATGTATGAAACTGTCATCTCATCTACCATATTTCACACTAAGTAATGTTAGGGAGTGGCTCATGTTACGGGGTCAGACTTGTAATCAGAAAGTTGCATCTTTCTATTCACAAGTGAGCAAAATGTTGTTTTCCTCTGAACAATGCACTTTACAAGACAGAAGTGTGTAAAAAGCACCTAAGCACAGATGCACGTTGTTTTCATGCCTTATCATGAATGCATTTCCTTTAAAAACTTGCTAAACTCTAAACATTACCCTAACCTTAAAACAATGAAATAATGAAATAATTTGTCTATGTTCCTAAATGGCTTGAAGTCATTATTTGACTGTCTTGCTCATCAGTCAGCTCTCTCACTCAGAAAGCAGGGTCGAGCTAGTGCAAGTGCTATGTGAACGGGTTATATGTGACTGTGCAGATGAATGCGCTTGTAGGTTTGGGTACCGAACCCTGTACTTTTACTGGTACTGACCAAACCACGTCGGTATTACAGAGTATTGGTTCACGTAAAATCAAACGTGCCAAATGTCTGTACTTTCACGTGCATCAGGAGCAAGGAGCACCAGCTGGGGATATGCCTGAGTGTAACTTTGTGTCCAATTTAGTGCACCATTTAGATTTAAACTTGCATGTGTTTCACCAGGAGCAGGCATACATTATAATTTAGAAAAGTATAATTTGCAAGGACTTAATAATGGTGTAAATTGACATATATATGGAATGCACCCATTGTTCAGTTTTTTTGGCCGAGAGCCGGTTCTTTCTACTCTATTATTACCCTTTTTCAACCAAAGAAAGAACTGGAAATGTTCGGTGCTGGTGCCTATTTTGAACCAATTCTTTGCTTTTCGACAACCAGGAAAACTGGTTCCAGAGCGGCACCAACTCTTTGCTTGCCTTGAACCGTTCTTTTATAACGTTGTGCTTACGTCAGGGGCTGGGGTCGGGGTTATTGTGATCAACAACACGACGGAAAGGTTGTGACCGCCATTTTTAAAAACTAGAAAGATAGTTCAAAGATAATACAAAGATTGAAGAAAGATGGATTCAAAAGCAAAACAGTGGTAGGTGGAGGAGACATTTAAATACATCCATCAAATGCCATAATCAGCAATCTTGTCTGGGAATGAAATGTTATTAATATGGGCAGAGTTCTATGTAGGTGCAAGCCATTAATATGTTTCCACACCCGATCGGAAGATGATTTGCACAAATGTAAATGACAGCAAGAGGGAAAATTCAAGCTATGCATTTTTCATATAAACACATACTGTACGTTTTGTCACAGAAGTTTTTCAAATGTATTTTTATCATTTAAATAGATGGCAAATGGATGCAGATTTTTCGCCATACTTAGCAATAAATGAAATATGTCTGCTTCATATGTCTGCTCTGTAGCTAAATATTTGGACCATAGTAAAAGCATTTCTGAAGTTAGGGGTTTAATTCCCATACGTTCTTTGAATTAGCAAAAAAATGTTAGGAACTATTTTGATGTTTGTGTATTGTGAGGGCCAAATTGCCAACTGCAGCATTATGTGGCAATGTGTGTTATTCAGGTTCTTTAATAAAGCAGATTAAGAAAAAATAACAGCTTTGTTAATGTGTTTGACTTAACTTAAAGCATTTGAAAATCACCAGATGTATTATATCTGCCATAGGCATTTCATCACTTTACCTAAAGCAACCAAAGATGACTTTATAGTGTCTTATAAGTGTGCTATAACACACCATAAGAGATAATAATGCATTAATGATAAAGTGCTTCAATGATTCACACAGAGGATCATTGTAACGCTGTATAAAGCACTATGTTGTTGTACATTATAAGTGATTATGATTATACTTATAATGCATTATGAATATCTGTATACAGGATTATGAGTATTCATGAGTCTTTATGAGTGTCTATAACTATGCTTATAATGCATTATTACTACATTATGAGTACACGTATAATGCTTTATTTTGCATTATGCATATGGGCGTTAAATAAAGTATTACCACAAAATGCATACTTCTTTTTCTGAAAGCACACATAGCTCTGTCAATAATATATTCATAATCAGGGAGGATATCAGATTCAGAATATATAATTGATAAATTGATGGTATGTTGTGTTCAGAAACTATTGAAATATGAAAGCAGAAGCGCTGTGGCTGGGAAGACGTGAGCAATCTGGCTCTTTGTCTTCGTCGCAATAGATGTCAGCTGACATTTATCATACAAAATGTACACTCACCGCCGGCCACTTCATTAGATACACCTGTTCAACTCTTCGTTAAAACAAAAATGAAATCAGCCAATCATGTGGCAGCAAGTCAATTAATTTAGGCATGTAGATATGGTCAAGATGACCTGCGGATCAAGTTCAAACTAAGTGTCAGAATGGAGAAGAAAGGTGAATTGAGTGACTTGGAACATGGCATGGTTATTGGTGCCAGATAGGCTGGTTTGAGTATGATGTAAACAACATGAAGGTATGGATCCATACTGCCTTTTATCAAAGGTTCAGGCTGGTAGTGGTGGTTATTTTCTTGGCATAATTTGGACTCCTTAGTAGTACCAATTGAGCATGTTTTAAATGACACAGCCTACCTGAGTATTGTTGCTGACCATGGCCCTGCCTTTATGATCAGAGTGTACCCATCGTCTAATGCAGGGGTGGGCAAACTAGGTGCGGCCTGCAGGGTCCTTTGATCCGGCACGCTCTAGAGCGTCAAACGCGATTATCTCGCAAACCTGGCTAGCAACTAAAGCTTGGTACCGTTGGAGAGGGGAGAATCAAATGCAAATCGTGAGTGGTGGGTCGTCTCTGTGGCTTAATCAGAGCCGGAGATATGGTTTTAAACATTTGAAAAATAATCAAATGCACTTGTTTTGGTTGTGAGTTTATGTAGAAATGTGTGTTCTGCATACCTGCAAACTAGTCGCTTTTCGGCGAAAATCGGCGTTTTGAATGGGAAAATGTCATCCACATGAATCGTGTAGATCAGAAGAGTTTTTATTGGGGGGGGGGGGTACAATTTCCCCTAAACACAAGTTTTAAAAACCTGCTGCGGTTTTCACATCTTTGTTGATATATCACGCGAGTCAATTGGCCTATCACAGTCAAGATAACGGCAG